>JAHPZR010020307.1:0-16664 GCA_019787425.1 Platygyra sinensis | reverse complement strand
CTATGTAATCTTGAACACGGAAGGATCGAGGGCTGTCACAGGAGGCTTACTAACAGGCGCAAACAAAAAGGGATAGAGCAGGTATATACAATCCTGGTGAATGTGAGATTGCGTAACAGAACGCCTTAGTATCTGGGAGCCATTCCCCTACTTACATGGATACTTGGACTCCAATGTATTGCAAGAAGCTTTGTCGTGATCAGGCGGGATTGCTCGATGTATTTTTGAGCTCATCACCAATGTGTCCTGCGACAAACGCAATTGATACAGATTAGAGCCAAATAAAGCGTTCGTGGCCATCAGAGCTAAGTCCTTATAGATACTCAAAGGTGGTATTTGTTACTTTAGCCACGTGCAAATTACTTAAACCACTCATAGACAACGAAAACAACTTTAAAGAGGTAACGGTGGTTAAAGATGGGGAAGATTGGAAACGGATTGCAAACAACGAACTGGAAAAATTTAGAATAAACTTTCGAGAGGGAAAACCGTGACGTAGCTGCTTTAATATACTTACAATTGTCGTTTCACTGATGGTGTCTGACCTCGAACGCATCCTCTTTCTGTGAAAGCAACAGTTATTATAAATTAAACTCTTTAATTATCTTTAATAACAAAGCCCAGGATAAAGTACTTTTGTCCCCAGGATAGGATACAAATGTATTGTAAGTGTCCCCTCAAGCAAATTTATTAATCGATCAATCAATCAGTCAGTCACTTGATTGTAATGACATCCCTCGCTACACTGCCTCATTAATCAGTGATACCATTCTACTTTTCTCGATACTAAATTATACAATTAAAGAAACAAATATTTGCTTTCGAACTCAAAATTAATGCTATAAGGACAATTGTTCGAATCCCTTGGTTTTGCTCGACAGCAATAAATGACAACTGCACTGGCACCATCCTCGTAGGTTCGCATTTTGTCAGACCTTCTCCCGGCTCAGCATGATATGGGTCTCGTTGAGCAAAATAACAAGGTTTCAACCTCAAACCTTAAGATCTTGATCCCACCAGCTAACTTAAAGAAAGTATACTTTCCTCTTTGTAGATCTTGGAAAGTTTATCCTAAATGTTTCAAATTCGTGATGGAAATCCGTGTTCATCTTCTCCATCCTTAACCATCCTTGTTCTTTTATTATTTATCATTATATAACTCCTTAGTGTTTCTAAACCTGCTTGACTACTACTTTAACGCCAGATTTCTTCAATTTAAGGGTAGGTTTTTGACTGAGCTCCTTTACACGATGAAAATTTGGAGTGCCGTGCACAAAAAGGATCAGTACGTTGCCAAAAATGTGCCTAGCCGTGGCGATTTTTTAAGCGTTTAAATGAGGCTTCAGTTTAAAACAGTAGTATCTATAGCTGAGTTACCTTGAATATCGACGTCGATACACGAGGCTGACAACAATGGCGGATACGATTATGAGTGTAATAGGTATTAGAGCGATGAGGCCCGCAGAAGAAGATTCTTTGTCTATTCTTCTTTCACGATCCTGGCTGAGAGTAGGGGGCACCTAGATGAAACAGCATCATAACAATGACCAAAATTGTTAATAATTTAACGAAAGTTCTAGGATGATTTTTTTTAATAGAAAAAAATACGAGCTTTTTCCGTAACCTGATGCGCAGATAAGAGAAAGCTTAGGAGAATTGGAAATTTATAAAAAGAAATATAGAATCACGCGCAAGGGTACATCCAGACGTCCTCGTGTGCTTTTTTCAGAATTAATATCTGTTAACAAATAGCGGCCATTGATACAAAACAAGGTTAACAAAATATAATGATACATCTCCCCAAATTTAAAACTAATTAGTTCACGGTATTATGAGATGAAAACTTGTTAAAATCTAAAAGAATTTTAGCTATAGATTTAAGTCCTAGTGTTTTTCATTTGTAATACTAAATTTTAGCATCTTACATTTGATTTTAAGGCAGTCTGGTTCTTGTCTTCTGTCTTCTGCAAAAAACTGCGAGGTATCTGTGAAGTACCAGGATCTTCCGGTTGCGTTACGGAAGTTTCGGAGTCAGTCGGGGTGGTATCGGGCTCCCTCGGTGAGACGTTAGAGACAGTCTTTTGAGTGCTGGGCACCGGCGCTAAAACTTCAGAGGCCGTCGATAACGCGTCAGGCGTTGTCGGTGAAATCCCGGAACGAGGCTTTTGGGTATTAGGTACCACTGGTGGAACTTCGGAGACGGTTGCCTGCGTATTAGATGCTCCTAGTGAAACTTCGGACGTTGTCGGTTGGATGACACCCCCTGTCATTTGGGTAGTGGGTGCTATGGGTGGCATTTCGGAGATGGATGGTTGTGTGGCGGAAATTTCGGAGACGATCAGTTGGATCGTGGAGGTTATCAGTGAAAATTTGCTAACAGCTGATTGGGAAGTCAGTACTGTCAATGAAACTTCCGATTCGGAAGCGGAGGCAGTAGAAGAGTTTGTCGGTGAGACTTCTGTAATAGCAGATTTGGTAGCCGATGTCATCGGTGAAATTTTAGTGATGTTTGGTTGGCTCCCGAGGTTTGTCGAAACTGTGGAGAAGATCAAGTGAGAATTCGAGGTATTTACTGCAAGATTGGAGATCGTTGGGTTAATAGCGAGGGTTTGTGGTGGAGTTACCGACATGATGGAACCTGAAACGTTTTGTTGAATAATGGAAGCGTGAGTAAACATATGCGAAGCTGTTACACGTGGCGTTGATGGCACTGCTGAAGATGTTTGCGTTTGATGTATGGTTGAAGAGCTTGTAACAGTCGTGTCGGATACAGGGCCTATGGAGAGATGTAAACGCCAATGAAACAAATACATTCAAATTTCAATAATAACAACAACAATTTTTTTCTATTGTCACACGATCCAGTAGAGAACCGTTTTCTTCCATTAGCGATTAATAGACATGGGAATTAAGCAATCTAATTCGGTCTGAACAAAATTATTTTGACTGTCTGTTTACTTAGAGTTTTTATAGAGTAGAATAAAGGGCTGTTCCGAATCAACTACTAGTCATATCTAAAATCTTTCAAAGCGTAGAACTGACATGAATTCTCCACACAGAAGATCATGCGATGGTTATAATGCTAACTCTGAGAATTTGGTAGAACACATGATCAAGACATTATCCCCTATGAGGATGATGCTAATGCCATCATCACCTGTGCCTGCTTGACAACTGTAAGGGGAAAATAAAAATCTAGATGGATGTTAGATACCCCCTAGAGGAATTCCTACATGGGAAAGGTCGGCGATCCTCGTCTGAAAATTTGAATTTAACCCTAGACGAGACCAATCTGGGTGTGGTTCGAGCTTTATTTCACTGCTTAAGTATACCACTTTAAAACAATGACAGCGTTTTGCATTATTTCCTCGAGTGCAACCTTTTAAAAAATAACCTTGAAGGCTAAAAATAGTGGCGTTTCATCCCACAGGCGGCCCAAGCTCTCGTTGTGACGAGTTATTACTTTTTTTTAGTCTTTAATTATGCGATTGTTCCGTGACATAGTTATCGCCGTCGTCTACTGTTACATAACGACCGAGTTTCATTACGCGAAACGTGACTCTGTCTGACTCTGGCCTTTCAGCATTTGGACGTGTTATGTTTCAACGGTCTGAATTTACAAAGGTTTCACCGTTTGTATGGGAAAAAACGTTAATAGACATTTTAGCCGAAATTTTGCTATTTTCTCAATAAAAATGACGTACCTCAATGCCTTGTTGTCTTTGCTATTGTCATCTTGCTTTTCAGCGCGATCCATAGCCTTTTAAGCGAGTTATCGCTTTTTGAGTTTCCTCTCCTAAGAAAGAGTAAAGGCTACACACTCGATTCTGGACTGACTCCCGCTCGAAGCGAAAAAAAAACACTACAAGCATGCCAGCCGCCCCAATTCCTCCGCAGAATTATAGTACAGGGTTAAGCGCTCCCTTTCAGTTAAATTCCAAGCCAAATTCATCTCTACAGCGCACGCTACAAAGCTCTTTATCGAAGAAAGCTAGCCATCCGGGCAGAGACATCATGCTGTCGGGTCCAGCCATGGACACATTCGAAGCCCGAGTGGAGTGCCGGGCTAACAAATTGACCCTGACCAGGGGATGGGAGCGCACAGTTCAAGACAGGCCATGTACTTTGCTCCATGGTCCCATCCCTTAGTCAGGGTCAATTTGTTAGCCCGGCACTCCACTCGGGCTTCGAATGTGTCCATGGCTGGAGCCGACAGCATGATGTCTCTGCCCGGATGGCTAGCTTTCTTCGATAAAGAGCTTTGTAGCGTGCGCTGTGGAGATGAATTTGGCTTGGAATTTAACTGAAAGGGAGCGCTTAACCCTGTACTATAATTCTGCGGAGGAATTGGGGCGGCTGGCATGCTTGTAGTGTTTTTTTTTCGCTTCGAGCGGGAGTCAGTCCAGAATCGAGTGTGTAGCCTTTACTCTTTCTTAGGAGAGGAAACTCGAAAAGCGATAACTCGCTTAAAAGGCTATGGATCGCGCTGAAAAGCAAGATGACAATAGCAAAGACAACAAGGCATTGAGGTACGTCATTTTTGTTGAGAAAATATCAAAATTTCGGCTAAAATGTCTATTAACGTTTTTTCCCATACAAACCTTTGTAAATTCAGACCGTTGAAACATAACACGTCCAAATGCTGAAAGGCCAGAGTCAGACAGAGTCACGTTTCGCGTAATGAAACTCGGTCGTTATGTAACAGTAGACGACGGCGATAACTATGTCACGGAACGATCGCATAATTAAAGTGCACCTAACCTCAAAAACTTTTTTTCGCTAAAACAATAAAGCTTATTTTGTGGAGTAACTAGCCGCAAAAATTTTTCGATTTGGTTAAATCTTTGATTTTCTATGGCTCGTCAAAGTACGTGAAATTGCCGCCATTTTGGTCCACGACCGAGTTTAACGGAGAATGGGTCGAGGGCCGGATGTGACGTCAGATCGAGAACACGATGATTCTGAGATTCGCATATTTACTTGTTTCTGTGGGAAAGGCTGGAACAGTTGTTCGAAAAAAATGCTAGCCAGGTGCGCTGTAGTGTGATGTAGCAACACAACAAACTTACAGGAGGTACTCCGCTTTATGCCATACGTTTTATGGAGAGATGTCCTGAAGAGAAGAAACGTACAAAGTGATGGCTCGATCCGTGCAAAGTGATAGCCGTCTAAGAGTTCGGTGATCTGTTCCATAGAGTATTTCAAACCAGATGATCTCGCTCGATGCCTGGATTTTCAGAGAGAGGAAGGGATTTTGCTGACTCAGTGACTTAAGCGAGACGAATTTGGAATAACCGTCCATCGATTCATGAAGCCGTTGTTGCATCTGATCTGAGAAACAACAGCAGTCAGTCGGCACAGCCGACAGATAGTTTTGTATTTGCCCACTACTAATCTTAAAACTCCATTTCTGAAGCCATACAGGTTTAATTCCTGGATATTCAGTAACACACTTTAAGGTAACATCAGCACCAATATCTTCAAGAACAAGATCACTCTTCTTTGAGTCTTGACAACCTTCTAACTCACTCTAATATAATAATAACAACAATAACATTCGCTGATGTTTTGAAGGGAAGCGACGCTACAATTTCCACACTCGCAGGAAAAGAACACAAGCATTGTGTCATGGGATAATCATTTTGGTCTACGTTGAACGAGTGAAGTTAAAATAATTTGAGAAAGTTAACGGACTTGACTTTTATTTATACGAAAGTATGTTAATGCAAGATCGAAGAATGTGCGAATTTAGTAAATATACGCACCACACGCTACAGTCTCTTTGACTTCTACATATCATTGCCTTCGGGTCTGTCCATCAGAGCTCGTTCGAGTTCTTTGTCAGCATCCACCTCATTTTGTCTATCCATTCTTCGTTGGCCAGAGAGTTATCAGCATATAAATCAGCTCGGCCGTCATCATTTTAACTATTCACTTTGCTTTGTTTACAAGTGCGAGTCGTCATTCTCTTCAGCGATATAATAAATTTCGGAGTCTTCTGAGTCAAAGCTCATTTCAGAATCCGACGAAGTAGAAGATATTGTTGATAAAAACAGAAATCTGTCGACTGTGGAGCCCCCAGCGAAAAACTTGTGCGGCAAAAAGGCTTCCACGCTCACACAGAGTAAAAGGCCCGACTGGGACAGCCGAAGCTTTCGTTCTCGAAGTGACGTCACGGCTTTACTCTCCCCAGACTCCTTATGTTCGGTCGTGAACCATACGAAACTCGGTTTCAAGGGGGCACAGAAATTCGAGGATTTAACCAAATCGAAAAATTTTTGCGGCTAATTACTCCACAAAATAAGCTTTATTGTTTTAGCGAAAAAAATTTTTTGGGGTTAGGTGCACTTTAAAGATTAAAAAAAAATAATAACTCCTCACAACGAGAGCTTGGGCCGCCTGTGTTCATCCTAAACACCCTACATGTAAGTAAGACCAAAAATCAGTGCACGACGGGGATTTTCACCACTAAGGGAGACGACGAGCATCTTCAAACTTTGCACATGGGAGTTCCCCCGTGTCCCAGACTAAACTTTGATCTGTCGAACTTACATGTGGTATTTCCTTCAAGCTTGAAAAGAAGGCAGCTTGAATCAAATTGGACCCGCTGTGTAGTTTGCGACACTCTGCAGTTTATAACCAAACTGATTATCTTCCCTCGGAATCTGTTTGTCCCTGGTATATTGTTGTTTACCTGTGGGGAAAGTAATTTTCTATTAAAATTAACTTTCACAGTTCTGCTAATAGCGTTATATCATAAACTTAGATGGATCCTTCCATACTTTAGCTGGGAGACAAAAAAAAACAAAATAACTGAAACTGCATTGTTATCTTGGTTCTAAAATTGCAGGTCAATGTTGACTTCCTGATGACACATTTATCAAAAATTGCTCTGAATCCAACATCTTCTCATACAATTTGATTTAACTGTACCTTAAAATCGCTGTATTTTGATAGCTAGCTTTACAGTTAATCTATCATCTTTTGAATATCGACAGAAGTTTTTGTCATTATAGTTGGCAAATGCGAAAAGATACTTCACAAACTCATTAATAACTCATCAAAGAGTTTGGATATCTGATCTTGATTAGCTCAACATTTTACAATTTTATTGTTCCGTTTACTCCTTACTTTTAGTTTCAATTGAGAAGGTATATTAAACACTCAAGATGGTTTTTTGACTACATTTCCCAGCACCTCAAAGGTCATCAAAAATACTTCGCTGCGATATCAGTGTTCCTATCATGTATGCCAGTGGCGGATCCAGACCTTGAGCTAAGGAGGGGGGGCGGTTTTGATTTACTTGCCCTGCTGGCTTTTCTCCCTTCTATCATTTCTTCTTTTGTTTACCAAAAATAACGGGGGACGCCCCCCCCCCGGGCCCCTTCCCTAGACCCGCCACAGCATGCCTATCTGTTCACAATGTCCTCCTATAAAGGAAGGACACTACGCAACGACCAAAATAGTTTTGATAATCCCCACTTTGTTAAAAATATCCTTCTTATATTGCCGCATCAGCAAAAGTCGTTAAACATGTTATTAAAGCTTCCTCTCAGTATTGTCACAATAACTCAGCACGTCATTTTTTTCAGTTGTGCAACATTACATGTAATCTCAAGATGGAAGAACGAGCAATAGTAACTAACTTAGAATTATATCTATTTAACCCAAGTCTCTCCAGTTCACATTTTCTCATGCATTTGAATTTGTTACCCTCATTATCTAGGAGAGGTATAAAAACAAACAGGGTTCTACTACATGAGGTACCCTGAGGTTATCTTGCTATAAATAGTAAACCGTCTCCTCGACATGATCAGCAACGTTAACGAAATCCTGAAATTTTGTTCTCTCTCGTTTTTTTAATTATATTACACAAATTTCCTAATTTAAGATTTGAAAAAAATTGAGAAAATCTCAAATTATCCCAAAAATTGAATCTCTCCAATCACAAAAAAATGCAACTGCAAACGAGTATGGTATCACTGAAGCGGCAGAATGGAAACACTTAAAACCAAAGCAATATTATCTACCTTCTGATAATTGCCATCATTAAAATATTAGCTCGGTTACCGCATTCACCACGAGTTTCATTTAAGTTTCTCTACATATGTTCTAGTCTCATTTCTGTCTTGCATTGCAAAGATATTGTAACTTTTAAAATAGATCACAAGACATGCAGGTCATTGCTTTTGGAATAGGCTAAAGATCACCCAAGTTAATTTGAAAATATACACTTACCCTAAGGACGTATGGAGCATTCGAGTTTCTGCGACTAAGCGTGAAAAGCCTCACTGCCGCGTTGTAGTACCGTCTTAAAAAAATTTTCGACCCCAGGCATCCCAAATACCAAGAAGAGCGAATATCCAATGTGCAAGTCCAGAAGGGCCAAAAAATAAACCACAGTGAAATTTGTTTCCGCGCGCCAATGGCTAGAGTGGGTAAACGTCTGTCTGGGTTCTCGGCGGTAAACAAGGCAGTAAAATCGCAGCCTAAGAATAAAAAATAACAGTGATATATTTATCCACGCATAATTTGTATAATTAATCATACGGTTTTTTCGTTCAACTTAGAATTAATTTGCACTTATGAGTTTTTCAAAAAGCTGAAATTGGACGGGCCGGTTCGGCGAGTGCAATTTCAGCTTTTTGAAAAACTCATAAGTGCAAATTAATTTCCAATTGGACAAAAAAAACGTATGTAATATATCTACACTTATCGTGGAGGAAGTGCCGGGAGATCTTTGTTGAAGCCATATTTTCTCATTCGAGAAAACGTTTCTCAAAGCACAAAATTTTCGTGATGATTTTACGTGGTATCATTGGCTTGCAAAATTTCCTATTGTCTTTCGGTCAATCATAATCCAGAATTATGATATGTAATTTGCACTTGTGTTACACTTTTTGCACTGGTGTTTTACTTGAGCTTCACAGCTCTTACCTAATCAGAATCGAATAATTTTTCTATGTATAATATTAGCGTAGTTAATGTAACGTTTGCATACAACTGATTGTCTTAACAGATAATGAATTTTTTGACCAATCCAGACTAGACAAGTAAGTTTTTTAATTTTTTTGTTCGTAATCTATTACAAGGTTCCTCCCCCTTTTTAGTGTTAGCCATCCTCGATTTTGAATTTTTCTTTTTATTGCCTCTCTACCTTGAAAAAGCTATGCCTATGATTACTATTTCACTGAAGGATTCTTCTGCTTGGAATTCATAACGGAATCTGTCTATATTACAAAATTATGAGTCAATACAGTGTGTTGTCATAGCAACTGACCATTGTTTTGGTCACTTGTGGTTTTTGGCTGATCTCTGCGGTTTAAGCAAGAAAATATATGAAATATCATATTGCTGAACTGCGAGGGGACGACATACAGCATGAAAGACCGTCGCAGTGTGAACGCAACTTAGAAAAAATCTGCGCACTGTGAGAGTAAAGTGTCTTGCACAAAAACGCAACACAATGTCCCCAGCCAAGGCTCAGTCAAACCCGAACCGTTCGCTCCGGTGTCGAGCGCAATAACCATGATGTCACCGCACTTACGAAAAAAGCGAAATTAATATCATGCTTGAACAGGATTCCAACCCATTATCTCTGCGATATCAGTGCATAACTCTAATCAGCCAAGCCATAGGTTCGAATCCGCTATTTTCGTAGCAGCGCATGTCATATAAGTTTCGTTCACAATTGTGTCTATCTTTCACATAGTCTAGAATATTACCGAGGCGTATCGACTTGACAAAGTCTCGTTACAAAAACAAAATTTGGCATTTTTTAATTGCCTTGAGCAAACTATTAGCTTTCCGTGTTCTACTTCAATCAAATCTATACTTTGTTTTGGTGATTTCACAAGGCAACACTATCAACAAACCCAATATCATGAACGTTATTTATGTCCATCGCCGTACAGAATGTCAATAATAGAGACGTTCGTCCCAATGTTCTGCTCAAGGTGTTTCATAAAAAAAGGTTAACATAAAGAATGGTAGATCACTCACTGTCATATTTGAGTTCTAACCTGAAACAGAACTCTCGAACGATGCGATCTTCTTGGTGCTGTTTTCTTTTTCAGGAGGCGGGGGCATATTTTCATGCTTTATTACATAAGTTTAGTATTGATTCACAGAAAATCGAAGGTTTAAAACAACGCAAATATATCTCGGGACTTCAAAATGTTAGACGGGTGTTACGACAATTTGCTTAATTTCAAACGCAAAGGAAAGTGAATTCCAAAAAAGAATAAATTCAACTTTTACTCAGTCTACATTAAAATTCTAACTCTTTATCTATGGAGAAAGCGCGTTTTCCACCTATTAAGCTCTCTCAGAAACGCTTTCTAAAAGCGTTTCAGTATCATGAACATATATTTTACTTTTTTTGGTACATATGTGAAGTCGATACCAACAAGCCGATAAAAGTGCATTTTCTGATTCTTTAAATTTTATAAGGGGTTTTGTTCTGAGGTTTTGTCCAATTGTATACTGATTCTACCTAACCAAATGTTGATCTTTTCTTACACTAAAAGCAATTCCAATGATTTGTTTTCGAGTTCATATAAGTACCATGAGCCTGTTTCGAGATAAAAAAAATTCTGATATCCTTTTAATTTGCTGACGTGCTGATGCCCCAAATCGGTTTTTTAGACGCAAATTATTTTCAAACATAAGCTCACCAATTCTTAACATGCAGAATTGCTACCGAAAATATTTAGTCTCCCAAAAATAGGCTCAAGGCTCCAGAGAAATGACATTCTACAAATATCAAGGCTTGTGTACGCTTTCGAAATTTTTTAGTGCATTCTAATTTCGGCTGAAAACGAAAACCATAAGGTTCCAAAAATGCGCTCTTTCGAAGCAATACCCCACAATTATGATGCTACCCTAAAATTAAGTATATTCCATGTTAAAAAGACCCGATTTTGAGCGCA
Organism: Platygyra sinensis; assembly: GCA_019787425.1. Taxonomy (NCBI): domain Eukaryota; kingdom Metazoa; phylum Cnidaria; class Anthozoa; order Scleractinia; family Merulinidae; genus Platygyra; species Platygyra sinensis. Next base: position 5,733 of record JAHPZR010020307.1, on the reverse strand, counting down.
AAGTTGGGTTAATTTTTTCAATAAACAGTATTCTCTTACCTCGATTTAAACGCCTCCTCAATTTTCGGTTTTCAACACACGACCATTGCCTATCATGATAAGCAAACGTCGCGTTCTTTGCAGGACAGATACAGGAGCTATCGCGAGCTCCATCCACCGCATAGAAAAATTCGCAATCGCGGCCAATTGAAGCAGGTATCTTGAAAGCGTCTCTGCCATGGCTTGCCCTGGTTATCACGAAGGCATGTCCTGATGCAAAGTTGATGCAACACTGCACAATCAAAGCCAAATATATCATCTTCATTTCTAATTTGATTTTCAAAACGTGGAAAGCTCCAACTGCACTCTCGTTGTCCAGAGCGACAAATGATCTTGGGTTCCCAAAAACTGATGACGTTATTCACTGTGAGAATTATATCTGGTTTGGCGGTGTCACTTACTAAGTTTGTAATTATAAGGTTCTCGCTGGCCAAATGGAAATCCCAATTTACTTCCTCAGTTGTGCTCGGGAAAGGTATGTTATTAACTGTCGTGTGCATTCATTGCACTAATGAGAAGAGGTAATTCGCGGTAAGTTCAGGTTGAACTGGAGACAAAATTCCTAACATCCTGAGCTTGTGAACCTTTATCGCTGAAGTGATATTATTCTTTCAAAAAAAGCACTTGCCTTTCAAGTAGTTTTTCACATCATGTACGAAAATGCAAAGAAATGAAATATAGATACAAGCGTTACTACAGCAAAAGCAATCACCACAAGACATTCTTGGAAATTAGGTTAAAAAGTCCCTAAACCAATAAATCCTTTACGAATAACTACATTGTTGTACTATTGAGCTCAGAGTACGAGGAACTTTTCTCGAGAAAAAGAGCGCAGCTTTCGGGTCGTTAATTTTTAATTGTCTTCAGAGATAAACAATAAATTAGAAGCTGCCCCACTCAGAATGTTTCTATGATGTATTTCATTGTTGCGGTGATTTGATCGTTTAATTTGGAAGAAAAAGTTATTTCTCAAAGATGCAATACTTTGCACAGCCTGCAGTCAAATATATCTAAAACTCTTCTTTATGAGAGTCGGCCATATTGGACTCCCATGATACATTGCTGATATTTTCAAAGCACCAGTCCCTTTATCGTACACGTGCGAGTGTTGCTTTGTGTTCGTGCTTATTGCCCGTGCACGAGTAAAAAAGTGAAACTTATATTTTCAAGTAAAACTCGCTAAATGTTGCGGCCCTAAATGACGTCACGTAATTTTAATAGCACGACAAGAAAAAGTCAATTACACCCCTTAACAAACAGGAGCAAAGAATAACAGACTTGAAAAAGAGCACGTTTGCTTAACTATCAACTGAAGTGGGGCCTTTTTCGCAGCAATATAGTTAAGAGTGAATATAATGTGGGGTCATCTTATGCCACCCAACCATTATCGGTTCTCAAAATTTCGCTATTTAAAAAAAAAGTGCTTCCACTTTCTCGATAGCGTTTTGGAACTCTGAATTAATACTAAATTGCACATGCTAGTATCATTTCTGCGAACAGTTTTCTACTGAAGATAATTTGAGGACTAACATAAAACTTCGTGACATCAACCTTAACCCCTTCACTGCCAAATTTCCACAGAACATGCCGTTTTTAACCGTTAAATCAGTTTTTTCTACTGCCATGACACTAATTAATTATGGCCCCTAAGTTTCCTGAAAAAGGCTACTTTTTACTAAAAAAAGAGATTTCCCAAGGATTAGGTACAAACATTTGCAATAATTCAATTTAGAAAACAGTCCTAGGAAAGCACGCGCGCTGATTGGTTAAAAATCGTGTTTGTAAAACTCGATGGAGACACAGAACTAGCGCGCGCTGTTGACGTAGTGATGGCGCGAGCAAAGAGAATTTACATTTTGATAATCAAAGTCAACAAGTTGTTTTCCTTTTTCTCGTCGTGGTGTTTTCTAAAAGAAATAGAAAACATGTACTTCGTGTTTCTATCGAGTTATACAAACACTCGTGAAAGTAATTTGGGAGAACTCGAAAAAGCTGTGGAAACACTCGCCTGCGGCTCGTGTTCCCACAGCATTTCTCGTTCTCCCAAACTTCCACTCGTGTTTGTATTTAACAATTATTCGCCGAAGGCGAAGTGAATCACGGCGAATATTCCCCGAGACGAAGTCGAGGGGAATATTCGCTGTGATTCACTGAGCCTGAGGCGAATAATTGTTTTAGTATAATTTTCAGAGGTGAATATCAAGAAATGCAAAATAACAAAGAAAACATAGAAATAACAAACATAAAGGTTGGTTTGCAAGCAAGTAAACCGATTTAATACATCGTTTGCGAATCAACTTACAGACAAATTAGGCATTAAAACGGAAGAATAAAACGAACACTACGGAAAAGAAAATCATCTAGTACCTCTTTCTGTCCATTAGTGACATATCGAAAATTGTGCTTGTCATCATGGAATGAGTAGCGCTGGTCTGAAGAGGATTAAATTCCTGTGACTCGATCTGGCACCGTTTGTCAAGGCCGCGTGAAATGCGAAACCACTGTGTTTACGATCTCTCAATGACTTGAACATCACTTCTTAGAGACATTTTTCGTCCCAATGCTTTGGTAATCATCTTCAGAAATTCCCAGTGTTTTGAATATCCGGATTGAAAGTGATTTCTTCCTAATGAACAACAATTTCATTCAGCAATTTTCCGCCATGTTTACTTGCCTGAATGACAAAGGTGGCGTGGCTTAGTAACCTAGCCATGAAATGCTATATTCACCGCGCTAGGCGGTGAATATAGCGTCATAAGCCGAGCTTCTCGGCCAATCAAAATGCTCGATTCTTATATTCACCTCTGGAAATTATACTAAAACTCGATAGAAACACGGTACATGTTTTCTATTTCTTAATTGGTGCATGGGCACAAGGAAAAACATTTTTTTTTTTGGTGTTATTACCCGTTTCATTTTTCTCTTGCCGTTATCCTTTCCTTTTTCTCGGCACTTTTGCTTTCGATACCTTTTGAGTGACATGTTCTTTCTGGCTGCCGTAAAACATTGTGTATTACTTATGGGCAAAGCTTAGAAATGGGACCTTGATCAATTATAGATATAGTCGGCCATTCTACCACAATTGTTACAGCAAAACTGATAACGTTCTTGTTTAATTTGCTATGTCAGAATGCCGTCGGTATCCAAAACGTAACCGAACGTTGTGCGGATAGATCTATTCTAGGTCTACAAAATGCATATCAAGAATATATGCTGACATTTGTGGATGTTGCATGATGTTGTATTCGTTTGGCCAGGTTCGTGCAACAATGTTGCCCTGGGTAATGGCACGAGTTCGATTTTTAATACCCAAAATATCGCAACAGGGTGGTCAAACGCTCGCAAAGTGTTGTGCCCCAAAATGTTGCGTTGAAATGTTGTGATGGTTTGGCCGGAGCTTGCAAACTACTGGGCCAGCAATGTTGGGATACGTTGTGCTGAAATGTTGCGATCGTTTGGCCGGGGCTTTAAAATTTCTAGTTGTTCTTGACGAGAAGGAGGTTGACACAGTGTGACCCCCACCCCTTTGAAAAATCCTAGCTTCGTCCCTGGAGCCGTCGTTATTTCGTGGGTGTTAGTATAAGGAAGTGGTCCAACCGTGTATCAAAACAAAACTGTTTTCTGTTTTGTCAGTGTTTATTTTTTTTTAAAGAAGCTTCATCTAAAAAGTTCAAATGCTTGAAGCCCTATTTAGTACCAAATCATTTGACATCGACAAGGGACTCGCGTAGTAAATGTTCATAAACTTTGTTTAAATGGTGGAAAAAAGATCTTTATCAACTCGGAAAAAAACGGATGATCAAAGTACTTCTTAAAAAAAACATTTATTCCCTTTTATTACTGGCAGGTTAATACGGCCTCTGAAATATGTATAGAACCATTTAAAACATTTGTTAACTTTGTTTTCCTTCACCGTTAAATTTTTGTTGTAATCTACAAAACAGAAGGTACGTTCTAGACTGTTCATTATTAACACTTCGATATTTCTTTAACATGTTTTTCGTCTGAACCTGATCTGAACGAACATAATTATACAATCGGCTTGTTTCATTGTCTCAGTGTTCCTCCTATCTCTCCAAAAATATTACAAAAATGGTCTGGAACCTTAATTATTGCCTTCTGTCTTGACTTCTGAATACGGCTACTCAACAATGCTATTGATCTACTCACTCGAATTCATAATCATCAGTGAGCTTCTTTATGTAACTCTTCCAAAGTGTCGTTTACTGGTTCTTCTGCATGGTGATCCTGAATTATAATGAATAGTTCCATCTGAATCTATGGGTTCAAGATGAGGTTCATCCTCCTGGTCACTGGCACCATCTTGCCACCATCTTTGTTATCCTGCGAAATCCAATGAAAAATCATTTTCTTCCCTCAACGACTACTGAACATTATCTTTTAGCAATTTTACGCTATCTAATACGGTGTTTAAATATTGCTAAAAAGTGTTTGTTCGCCAAGAGATTAACACTGAACAACGCATGCGCAAGGGAGATCTCCCGGGAGAAGGAGAATGAGATGTTGATCTGTGTTACTTACGTGTGGTATTTCCTTCAAGCTTGAAAGGAAGACAGCTTGAATCGAACTGGACCCGTTGTGTAGTCTGCCTCACTCTGCAGTCTATAACCAAATTGATTATCTTTCCCCCGAAAATATTTGTATCTGGTATATTGTTGTTTACCTGTGAGAAAAGCAAATTTCTATTAAAAAAAAAAAACATAAAAAAATTCTATTAAAGGTAATCAATAAACGCTTACGAATCCTTCCATAGTTGAGCTGTGAGGGAAAAAGGACAAGCTAAATGAGACCGCATTGTTTTCACGGTTCTAAATTTGCATCTCAGCGTCCGTTTCTTGATCAGAAATTATACCGAATTCCACGTGTACACCTTATATGGGACTAAACTACAACTCGATTTAACTGTACCTTAAAATCGCTGCATTTTGATAACTAGCTCATTTGGATAATCCCCAGTTTTAGCTGGGGTATATTCAGTCTTATTATTCAACAAATTGTAACACTATCCAAATATGGTCATGATGCTCTCGATATCTGTCATCCGTAGGTAACAGATATCCGGCGACATACGTAGCTTCGTACGTGGGAAGAAAAAGTGAAGTGAAAAAATGTCGACAGAAAGGTTTAAAAATGTTACGAGCTTGGAAATCAATTTTGTTATCAATTTGTTGAATAATAAAACAATTATCCTGCTCAATCTCGCGGAATATCGTCTGATTTTAGCCGACTCGGCCTACAGCCTCGTCGGCTAAGTATCAGACGATATTCCGCGGGATTTCGCAGGATAATTGTTAAATATGACCTGTTTAGGCCAATCGTGCCAAAGAAAAGATATTTGCTGGATTATAATCAATACCAGTTTCTTCCTATATAGGAACATTCTCAGTCACGACTTAAATATTTTTGATTATCCCTACATTGTTAAAAATATCCTTGAATTACCCCGAGCATCAGCAAATAATCGTATAACATTTGTTAAAGCTTCCTTTTGAAACAATATCTCTGCAAATACTTGGACAGTTAATAGCTTTTTTTGCATTTGTGCAATATTACGCATACGTCTTCAGATCTCAGTGAAAGATCGCCAAAGTTATATGTACTTTTTTCAGTCTTTCCAATTCATATTTTCTCACGCGTTTGAATTTAATACCCTCTATCTAGGAGAAGCCTAAA
>JAHPZR010020306.1:7500-11994 GCA_019787425.1 Platygyra sinensis | reverse complement strand
CTATGCAATCTCAGTCTGTTAAAAATATACGAAGGCTTCAAATTCAGATTCAAAGCCTTTGCACGTTCCAGTAAGCATAGTGAATACGTACCTGTGATGCACAGGCTGCTTGCAGTTAGGCTTGTCATGATAAATCTCTTCGTAAAAATGTCGGGTGATGAAAACTGGATAGGACTCTTCTATTTCAATATGATACTCAATCTGCAGAGCAAGTCTCTTCATTGTAGCCAACTTTTTCATTTTCTCGGTATCTCCAACGGCTAGACCAACCTGTAAATAACTTTGTTTAAGTGTCAAGGTGTTTAGCACTGCTCTGCTAATTGGTGACAATTTAAGGGCCCATTAACGGTATCTTTTTAAGCCGCTGCTAAGGAAAATTTAATGTAACCTTGCAATTTTTAGTTTCGAGTTATGTCACGTGTTTTAACCTCCCTTATGATCAGCAACACCAGTGAAGTTAGTATGTTTATTTTGATAAAACATGGGCAGAAATAACATCATTAATACCCTCGACATGCTGGAAAGGTTCGAACTGGTCTAGTAATTACGCTAGCAGCTGCGTGAAATTATATTGGTTCGCTTGATTGTCATGAATAGTACAGAAATCGGTCAAAAAACGACAACGTTCTCTCAACTCGCAACGAAAATTGTGTCTCCCATTGTTCGAGCTGAGAAGACATATGACGGGTTGAATACTGTCGCGCGGACCTTGCCCTACACCGCCTGGTGCAAGCACAGATCCATCTAGCGGTGGAGGAAGGAGTTCCAGCTGTACAAAGCTACTAAGTCCCGTGATCCCTTTCAGAGAAGTAAAGAAACTATAACACGGCTGACCCGCGAAAATAACAGACACTGGTCAAAATAACCTTTAAAATCAATCTAATTCTAACTGGCAGAGAGAGCGCAACACAAATAACTAACGGCCAACGAATCCAAAACATATAACAAGCATAAAGGTTTTGGTAAAGTGCACCTTTACGAGTCCTTTGTCCCTCCTGTGAACATTGGTTTACTTAATAACTTATTGACTATAACATGAGCTTGATATTTCCTTACCAAGAGATTCATCAGTCCGACGCTCATCAAAAACAGGCACAAAAAGAAAAATGTGTACGCCACTGATGAAAATGGATTATCAGCATCTTGGTTTTTGGAAGAGTTCACGAAGTCTTTAAACTCAAGCTCTCCAACCATCATAGCCAACACACGAAGAGTGGAAAGAGGCACGGTGCGGAATGAATCCTGGAATAAAAATACAGTGGAACAAGAATGAGGCCACCAATTAATATCATTGTGGTGGCTCTAGTATTTAACAAATAATCATATAGTAAATTCCCTGGATTGTGGGCGGGACGAACGTTTAGTCGTTTCTTATCGTTTTTAGTTCTAGCATGGCCACATGACAGCTACCATTAAGGAAGGAAAGACTCAAAATTGTTGCTAAGATCCAAAAGTCGCTTCATGTTGTCTTTCCTGTTTTCCATGGACTCTTTCTGTTGTCTTTATAGCTACTCTCATCTTATCTATGCAACCCTGCCAAAGTAATTTGGATTTTGCGTTTCTTTAGTAGACAGATCAATCCAAGATCTTTCGGATCGTGGCGCATCAAAGGAACCGAAGAGTCCACTTCCAGAGTGGATTCTTCGGTTCCTCTGACGCACCATAAGCCAAGAGATCTTAGATTGATTTGTCTAGTAAAGAAACGCAAAATCCGTTTTCGGATTCTTTCGGATTAAAAAATCCAATCTAGGATTTTCTTAAAGAAACGCACCCTTAGTAGGTACTGGTAAACGGTCAGAGAAATCAATGTATGAGTGGCGGAAGGTAGTGCGACCTGCTGTAGACAAGCATCCCAGCGGAAGTAACTGAGTCGAACTCCATAATTAGTTGCACACACATGCTGCTATTCAGGTATAGTTATCATACTAAACGAGTTAATACTACTCATAGTGGGATGTGACTGCTTCATTGAGATTAGTATCTCAATATTTCATAGTTGGTTATAGATGGCACTTTAAAAGAAGGGCCATTGCATTTTTTCACCATTCTTTTTGCAAATAAACTGTGGAAAGCAAAATAAATTATCAAACCTAGTGAGCCAAAATTGGCGTTGATTATTTTGTGCATCTAAGCTGATTGCCAAAAACGCCCGTTATTTCGTATTGGTCAGAACACATTGGACGAGAAAGACCACGAGCAAAAACTTGAAATTCAAATACGTCCATAATTCAAAGATTGTTTCAAAACGTGAGTCGTTAAGTCCGCCTTGAAGAGGCCGTAGAGATTTCAGTTTTGCCGGAGGAAGAGACGGCAAGATTTTTTTGCTAAGTTTCCTACTGATGGGATGCTAGTCCATCTCAAATTAGAGGGTGAAAACTGTCGTTTGTTTTTTAGTCGAGTTGTGCAGATTGACGCTGCTGGGTGGTGTGTAGCCGTCAAGAGTCAGAGCAGGGTGACCCCAGCGCTAGATGTGAGACCACTCGATTCGAATCAAACGCAACAATCTGATCACCGCCATATTTTATTTCCCAATAAGGGAAATCGGTAGCCGCTGTTCATCATACCTAATCTTTATTATAACCTTTACCTGTTCCTTAAACAGAACGTGAAAGACCAGTGCAAATCCCAGGACGAGGAAAACGAATACCACCATCACTTGGACAACAGTCTTGATTACTTCAGTGTACATTGAGATATAAGTACCAAACAATCGATATCTTCTAAGAAACAGCATCATGTTCGTATAGCACATAAAAATCGCCACACCCCAGGGGATCCACAAATCTCGTGATTCGATGTCACTCGTGGTTGCAATTATACTGAGGTAAAAGATCCAGCGAAGATAATTGGAGGTGTCCTTGAAATAACTCCAACGCTGCATGTATATAAGAAAAAATTCTTTGCATGCGTGCAAGACGACGAAAACCAAGCAAATGGTTGGCCACTGATTCCTCAAAGGCAGACCTCTTCTCATAATCAACATATCCATATCCAGATCCGTTTATCTCTGATAGCACATCAGTGTCATTTTCTGGTCTGAAAGATGTAGTCGCATCGGGCTCTCGCCTTAGTTGGACAACAAATATGCTCAGGAAAATTAGCAAGATGAAATATGTGACAAAATCAGCAAAGAATCCGAACTTTCCCAACGTGCTCCATTCCTTTCGTTGAATTTAAGTGTGAGAGGATGAAGAAGGAGCCGCTCGCGTTTATGCTTGATCATCGTTTTTACTGTAGAGAACCTTTTACTGTAGTGCTTTGCCTCTTGACCAGGATCCAAATACTTAAAGTCGTACGTGATTGTGTATTCTGGGTCGGTAGTGTTGAGGTGTGGAGAATGATGGACGCATTGAGTCAAGGCGACTTCGGCCGGTTCGGGGAAATTTTCAACCAGAAGTGAGATTGAAGTCTGCCCATTTTTGGTCTGGTAGTTTTCAAGTTCCGCCCACCTTAAAGCAAAACAAAAAAGTAGGTTTGGCCCAGACCGCTGAAACTAAGATGTTATTTTTCTATGCACGTTTGAACTAAGAATCATGATTTTAAAAAAAAATTGTTTGCACTGGTTAACGACTTCGATATTGTGATGCTACGTCAAGGTGGCCTAACGATCATTTCAAACTATATAGGAATTTAATTAAACGAGACTTACATGCAAGATGAAGTTTGATTGGAAGTTTCGTTTAATTTTTAAATTCTATTTCGTTACCGCATTGAGGGCTTACATGAGACTTCAGAGCACACTGCGCACATGTAACAAATCGGAGAATCCATACTCTGTAACACAACACTTTGTCTACAGAGTATCTCTGACACAATAATCTCCTAGCCTACAGATTTTAAACATTCTCTGCAAAATCGTTATTAACATTAACGGGTTAGTCGTAAAACTTAGCAAATGTAGAGGCTGCATACCACCCAGATGTTGAGAGAATCTGATCTTAGCGAAGAAAATATATACTTGCTTTCGATGTGGCTGCAGCAACAGTAGTATGAGGCCAGAACAGTTTAACATTTCATTATCCCAGGCCTATGCATAACGACAGTAATCTTTTTGCCTTATCGTAATTAGTCAAGATAAGCACGCTGCGAACTTGACACGATTATTTTTTACAATTGCTTTATTTTGTCTCGCATTTAGAGGCCGGTGTAACATTCTTGCGGTGCTTTCTACTGTTTTCGTTCCCTATGCATATCATGGTATCCCTACTTATACGAATTTAAGAGCTTCAGTTCGTTTTTTTAAAATAGCTAGCAAATACGTTCGAGCAAATTGTGCATCGCGTACGCATCAATGATCTGTTCTGTTCGACTTTATCATTCTTGTGGAATTTCTGTAAGTCGCGCTCGCCGGGGTTTACCGTTGCTTTATTTTTTGCCTAGCTTCCTTCACCTATTATTGTTGTATCCATTTTCTATTTGCTTGTCATTTTTTTTATTGTCAAACTAATATTCGTGTAGACAAATAACGTCGTACGATTTTTGGAGTTCAAAGCT
>JAHPZR010020306.1:0-2500 GCA_019787425.1 Platygyra sinensis | reverse complement strand
TTAAGGAACAGGTAAAGGTTATAATAAAGATTAGGTATGATGAACAGCGGCTACCGATTTCCCTTATTGGGAAATAAAATATGGCGGTGATCAGATTGTTGCGTTTGATTCGAATCGAGTGGTCTCACATCTAGCGCTGGGGTCACCCTGCTCTGACTCTTGACGGCTACACACCACCCAGCAGCGTCAATCTGCACAACTCGACTAAAAAACAAACGACAGTTTTCACCCTCTAATTTGAGATGGACTAGCATCCCATCAGTAGGAAACTTAGCAAAAAAATCTTGCCGTCTCTTCCTCCGGCAAAACTGAAATCTCTACGGCCTCTTCAAGGCGGACTTAACGACTCACGTTTTGAAACAATCTTTGAATTATGGACGTATTTGAATTTCAAGTTTTTGCTCGTGGTCTTTCTCGTCCAATGTGTTCTGACCAATACGAAATAACGGGCGTTTTTGGCAATCAGCTTAGATGCACAAAATAATCAACGCCAATTTTGGCTCACTAGGTTTGATAATTTATTTTGCTTTCCACAGTTTATTTGCAAAAAGAATGGTGAAAAAATGCAATGGCCCTTCTTTTAAAGTGCCATCTATAACCAACTATGAAATATTGAGATACTAATCTCAATGAAGCAGTCACATCCCACTATGAGTAGTATTAACTCGTTTAGTATGATAACTATACCTGAATAGCAGCATGTGTGTGCAACTAATTATGGAGTTCGACTCAGTTACTTCCGCTGGGATGCTTGTCTACAGCAGGTCGCACTACCTTCCGCCACTCATACATTGATTTCTCTGACCGTTTACCAGTACCTACTAAGGGTGCGTTTCTTTAAGAAAATCCTAGATTGGATTTTTTAATCCGAAAGAATCCGAAAACGGATTTTGCGTTTCTTTACTAGACAAATCAATCTAAGATCTCTTGGCTTATGGTGCGTCAGAGGAACCGAAGAATCCACTCTGGAAGTGGACTCTTCGGTTCCTTTGATGCGCCACGATCCGAAAGATCTTGGATTGATCTGTCTACTAAAGAAACGCAAAATCCAAATTACTTTGGCAGGGTTGCATAGATAAGATGAGAGTAGCTATAAAGACAACAGAAAGAGTCCATGGAAAACAGGAAAGACAACATGAAGCGACTTTTGGATCTTAGCAACAATTTTGAGTCTTTCCTTCCTTAATGGTAGCTGTCATGTGGCCATGCTAGAACTAAAAACGATAAGAAACGACTAAACGTTCGTCCCGCCCACAATCCAGGGAATTTACTATATGATTATTTGTTAAATACTAGAGCCACCACAATGATATTAATTGGTGGCCTCATTCTTGTTCCACTGTATTTTTATTCCAGGATTCATTCCGCACCGTGCCTCTTTCCACTCTTCGTGTGTTGGCTATGATGGTTGGAGAGCTTGAGTTTAAAGACTTCGTGAACTCTTCCAAAAACCAAGATGCTGATAATCCATTTTCATCAGTGGCGTACACATTTTTCTTTTTGTGCCTGTTTTTGATGAGCGTCGGACTGATGAATCTCTTGGTAAGGAAATATCAAGCTCATGTTATAGTCAATAAGTTATTAAGTAAACCAATGTTCACAGGAGGGACAAAGGACTCGTAAAGGTGCACTTTACCAAAACCTTTATGCTTGTTATATGTTTTGGATTCGTTGGCCGTTAGTTATTTGTGTTGCGCTCTCTCTGCCAGTTAGAATTAGATTGATTTTAAAGGTTATTTTGACCAGTGTCTGTTATTTTCGCGGGTCAGCCGTGTTATAGTTTCTTTACTTCTCTGAAAGGGATCACGGGACTTAGTAGCTTTGTACAGCTGGAACTCCTTCCTCCACCGCTAGATGGATCTGTGCTTGCACCAGGCGGTGTAGGGCAAGGTCCGCGCGACAGTATTCAACCCGTCATATGTCTTCTCAGCTCGAACAATGGGAGACACAATTTTCGTTGCGAGTTGAGAGAACGTTGTCGTTTTTTGACCGATTTCTGTACTATTCATGACAATCAAGCGAACCAATATAATTTCACGCAGCTGCTAGCGTAATTACTAGACCAGTTCGAACCTTTCCAGCATGTCGAGGGTATTAATGATGTTATTTCTGCCCATGTTTTATCAAAATAAACATACTAACTTCACTGGTGTTGCTGATCATAAGGGAGGTTAAAACACGTGACATAACTCGAAACTAAAAATTGCAAGGTTACATTAAATTTTCCTTAGCAGCGGCTTAAAAAGATACCGTTAATGGGCCCTTAAATTGTCACCAATTAGCAGAGCAGTGCTAAACACCTTGACACTTAAACAAAGTTATTTACAGGTTGGTCTAGCCGTTGGAGATACCGAGAAAATGAAAAAGTTGGCTACAATGAAGAGACTTGCTCTGCAGATTGAGTATCATATTGAAATAGAAGAGTCCTATCCAGTTTTCATCACCCGACATTTTTACGAAGAGATTTATCATGACAAGCCTAACTGCAAGCAGCCTGTGC
>JAHPZR010020304.1:17500-19042 GCA_019787425.1 Platygyra sinensis | reverse complement strand
ACAACGAAAAAAAAAAATAGAGCTGGGTTAGTGACCGGTCTCGTGTTTTCGATTTACGCACACCACGTAAAGCAATTTTAAAGATAATCAAGGGGTCGTCTTAGAACAAGCCAGCTTTTAAACCATGAACTAATTAAAGGTTACTAACATAGTAATTACTTAGTACCTTTAAATTCGGGAAACCTTTGCATGCGTCATCAGGTTTTTACGCTTTGTGTCCTATAGCTTTAAGCAAGCGGAAACATCACAAGGCTAGGGAGCAGCGCCAAAGAGAGAGAGAGAGAGAGAGAGAAAAAAAAAAACTACGAGAGCTAGAAAAAGAAGGGAAGTGAATTGTCACTCTTTCTCTCCCTGTGCCATACTTTCCCTTACGTTGCTCCGGGTTTTTCAGACTGAAGTCTTTTTGGCTCAGACTAAATCACTTTTTAGCAAATTACATACTTTTACAGGTAAGGGGGAAATAACGAGAGAAAAACGTCTGAATGAGAGCCAGCCAATCTTAATTTTCCGCGGACATTTAATGTGGAATATATAGGGTACGACTGATGGGGTAATACTTTTCTTACCTCTGTTTAGTATCATTGTGGCCACCTGCAAATGACCGTTAAGAATGGCGTTGTGGAGAGGAGTCGTGTTGTCTGCCGTAACTGCTTCGATGTCTGCTCCTTTGTCCAGTAGAAGCTGGCAAACTCTGCTTTGCCCTTCACTGCAAGCCACGTGCAACGCTGTTTTCCCATAACTATCCTTGACATCAACTTTGACTTTCGGCTGCTCTAACAGAACTTTAATGATCTCGTCGTTTCCTCCTCGCGCTGCAAAGTGCAAAGGAGTGCTTCCCTTTTTGCCTTTGATTGAAGGGTCGGCACCCCCTTGTAAAAGAGCGTCAACGGTGGAGAGACCATTGAACCTACAACACATATACACAAAAAGGGGTTTTTAAGTTGAAAAAATACGCGAGGTGTCCCTCTCCTCACTTCGAAGCATGGAAAATATAGATAACGGCGCAAAGGTTAACATATAGGCAATAAACTGCAAGGCTGATACTACGGGAAAAACTTTTCGAGACACCAACATGACCAGAACCGATAAAGCAGGATCGCAACTGTGGACAGCTGTTTCGCTCTTATAGGAGCTCTTCAGAACAGTGTAGCGAAGATATGTGACGCCAGCCAAGAGCCAACGCACATAAATTGCAAAATGACCCGTTCACTATATCAAGTTTCGTACTTTGAACTCACTTGCGCTCCGAAACACGTGTTGCAACCTCACGTGTGTCTGAGCGCAAGAAGACCAAAGTGTCACTTGGTGTCTCGAAAAGTGGTCCTGCTTTATCGGTTCTGGTCATGTTAGTGTCTGGGAACGTTTTTCCCGTAGTATCAGCCTTACAGTTAATTGCCTTTATAAACATTTTTGTTTTGGCTGATCAGATCTCTTGTAGATCCTACGTTGGCAGCGTTTATCGTATGCGGTCCCTTGCAGTTTGTAGTCACTCGTTTATATATAGATTTAGGCCAGCCTAAAAGCGTAGCTTCTTCGCCGGGT
>JAHPZR010020304.1:5000-10000 GCA_019787425.1 Platygyra sinensis | reverse complement strand
ATATTTGCATATGGAAACAAAAGAGAAACTTAATGCATACACGAAACAAGCGTGCTACACATGAATATGCCTCGTTCTAAAATCCATCAGCCGAAACAAGCGCGCTACACATGAAAATACTTCGTTCTATAATCCATGAGCCGAAACCCGGAGTTTTAATATTCATCTTTTCCACTGCGGGAATGCGGGAGCAATAGTTTTACTCGTCTTACTTTCATAGCAATAGTTTTACTCGCCTTACGTTCATCAACCCATAAAATACAACACCACTGGGGGACGAGGGGAGCAAGCGTTTAATGTCACGCAATCGTAAACACAGACACTATTGACCTTTCACCAATCCTACAAAGTACAACACGAGAGAGTACACCCTCGCACTCAAAAGGATTGTTGAGCAAAATGACTCATCACATTGAGAAAAACTAACAATGGCTAGAAAGTTATATCAAAAAGGAACAAAACCTCCTATTATGAGGTACCTCTGTTGAAAACTTGAAGAGAAAACGGCGGGCGTTTTGGGTGGACTTTACTTGACCGGAAGTTAAGATGGCGGTAACCCCACTTGACCCGATTTGTTTTCAATAAAATTTGGAACCAAAACGCACACAAAACAACAAACAGTTGTACTCACAGACATCCACTACAAAGCTTGTACACTTGTGCCAAATTAGTGAATCACAGAGCAATAATAGCTTGTATTATCTTTTATCTGTTTGAATTCAATGGAGTCCCGACGCCAAATCTGGGCAAGCCGAGCGAAGCTTCGACTTGTTGCTATGTGACGTCTCACTGGCAGTGATGAGTCGGTCTCTGACAGATACTCGAAAACAATAGAGTCAGCCCCTCCCTCCTGTTTTGACGTAATGATGGCTCGAGCAAAGAAAATTTAAATTTTGGTAATCAAAGGTGAAGCTGTTTTCCCGTTTCTAGTCGGGGTCCCTAAAAGAAATAGAACACATGTTCTCCGTGTTTCTATCGAGTTACAGAAACACTCTTGAAAGTTTGGGAGAACTCAAAAAAGCTGTGGAAACACTCGCCTGCTGCTCGTGTTCCCACAGTATGTTTCGTTCTCCCAAACTTCCACTCGTACAGTGTTTCAATTAAACAATTTAATTACAGTATGAGCTCGAGATGTTTATCGCGTGATAGTTGACAAAGGCGGAGCCCGAGTCAACTATCACGCATAGAAATCGAGAGCGAATGATCTAATTGTTTTAGTATAAATCTACCAGTCGTCTAAATCCTCTTAAGAGACACCTCGAAAACGCCAAGAAGTGCCGTTATTTGTTAACAAGGGCACACTGCTACGCTACTCACTATCTAGCACAGAATAGAACGTGAGTAACGTAGCCAATCAGGGGACGTCATTCGTGATACAACGCCAGTACATTTATAATAAAATTCGATAGAAACGAGAAAAGAGATCAGAAAAGATAATGAATAAAAGTCTAAAAAAGCGTTGCTAAACAGGTGCGTCTTAAGGTAATTCCCTTGAAATTGTTCTACTATCAAACTTTTTTTGAAACTTGGCGTAATGAACATTCATAATATGAACATAATAAAAATGCAATAAAAAAATGGGGTCACCGTGCTTGTTTACGCGTCAGCAGGCTCTTAAAATGGGGTATTTTTACTGGTTGCGCGTTAAAAGTTCGAATCACCTTCATACAGAATTAAATCTTGGTTACTTGAAAGGCACAAAGTTTTGTCTTAAGAGTAAAGCTTCATTTATTGACATAAGCAGTATTGCTTCATTTAAGCCGTTTTTGATCGCCTGGTTGCGGGAATATTGCACTTTTTCGGACAGTTTCGTGATTAACTCAAGTCCTCGCCTTGGCCAAAATACACCCAGTTGGGAACTATTTTCCAAAAAAAAATTATGTTCTACTATCAAACTTTTTTTCCTCTTCAAATATGTTCTTCATTAGACTGTTCTTAGCAAATACCTGAAATAAAAATCGGGGGTCACCGTGCTCGTTTAAGAGAAAAGAGGAATTTATTCCGTTATCGAGCTTAGTTTGAGGGAAATCTCTTACGTTTTGCACGTGCACGCGCTCATGTGCACGCGCTGATGACGCGAAAATCGTGCGCAGTAGGGATGCGCAATGCAATACTAAGGAATTACCTTAAGATGGTTTAAGATGATTTTTTTTACAACAGGGTAAAATTAGAGAAGGGAAAAAATAAAACTGCCAGCGAAAAAAGAGATACCTTTTTAATGATAGAGGTTTCACTTTTAACTACCTCCTTGGATATCTTGTTGAAAATCCCGTGTAAACACTTATAATTCGATGCCGTGTTGTGTTCCTTGTGTGGTTTGTAGAGAGAGCTTGGGCTGCCTGTGGTATGTCTGCGGTACGTGGTACGTTTCCCATATATAGTGTTCACATGGCCTTGGCATAGGCGACATGAAACCGCATTCCCAAGACGTTCTTGCAGCCTTTCACACGAAACAATCAATCTGCCTTTCAACCTCGTCCACTTCTCTTTACCAAATTCCTCTGCTTCGACGGTTTCTTGCAACACTATTTTAGCGCGGCTTGCGCTCATTTCGGCTTGCTCGTAGTCGTTATGGCGAACGCTGTCGAGTTCATCCAGCAATTTTGCTTAGTTGTAAAACGACCCTTAGTCGCTTCCCGCTAATTTAGCGGCCCACTCTTTCTCGAATTTTTTTTTCGCCTTCTTTAGCCTTCGTTTAGCCGATGGAAACGTCCAAGATCGCTTTACCTTCCAATGCACTGATTATGGCGCGCAAATCACTTGTCAACTCAGCTTGTTCTTGATGTTATATGAATTTTAGCCTCGATAACTAATTCATATTTGACGGAACTTGTCAACCCTCAAAAATCTTTCTCAAGCAATAATCAGCGGCAGATATAATATTTTTTCGTGGAGTATTTTTTTTACCTTAAAGATTACCTTAAAATTAATCCAACCGCTTGAGAAAACAACCATCAAGCCAAGGCATGATGTTATTTATGTAAATAAAATTGACCTGTTGTATTCAAGGGCACATAATTGTTGATCCGATGGTGGTCTGTCATGTTACATAACAGCCAATAATGTTTAAGAGTGTTATCTGTGCGCCAGTATAAAGGACTGGTCACATTCTCAAATATTCCCTCTTGCATTCATCATCACAGCGAGTATATCTCTTGCGACTTTCGCTCCCTTATGGCCACCTTTGGGATCGACATTTATGCTATGTATTTTCGTTCACCAGCCGTGGAGCGCCTTTTTCGCTCCACCTTTGCTGAGAAACGATAATTCAATTACCATGGACATTGTTAATAATTAACTTTTATTTGAGTTTCTACTAAAACCGCCACAGTATAAGTGGCCAAGAAATGCCAATTCACAAGTAGATCATTTGTTGTACATCATAACATCTTCAGCAGACTAATGCGACCTCACAGAGAGCTCCCGAGTTCAGTCCCGTACAATGTATCGGCATAAAGTAAAATTATGCAAGATTGCAAATTTTTCCCTGATTTCCCTAATTGATTCGCATTTTTTAAAATTAAAACCTAAAGAGCTTTCCACTACACTGTAGCAAATATTTACCTTGGTGAAATGTTTCTTGTGTGGCACTTACCAAACTCAAAATGTTCACTAGGGTATGCTAACTCTAATACCTCGATGGGTAAAACGCCGAAGTTATAATGTATAAAACGTACTTCTATACAAAAAAGAAGACGTTTGTTTTAGCCGTGAACTTTTTCTGTGGCGGGCACAGTTGCTAGGTAACCGATATTGCCTCTCATGTTTCCCCAACACGTTTATTGTTGTAAAAAAGGTTGTTGGTTTTTATCGTGTTGAAGCGGAATCATACGTCTTCTCGTTTGTCTCACGATCTGACTACATCGTGAGACAGACGGGGAATACTGACTGATTATTACGTTTATTGTTTTTATTAACTGGAACAGGAAAACGGTGTACTCGCCATGGGGCCAAAGCGAGTCCCAACAACTGAACAACTGAACAAACAACTTTTTAAAATGCACTAAGCTCAAAACGGTTCCTCGCGTAACATAAGCATCGCAGAGGAAGGAGGAAAAACAACTAAAAACTGAAAAACTGAAAAAGAAAACTAAATTCCATGGTATATATTTTTTGTCGTTACAGAAAAGAATGTTGTATTCGCTGTAAAAAGCATCTAACATACCTGGCAGCTAAATGAAGGGGTGTCCACCTGTATTCACTTGTGCCAATGTTAACGTCTGCTCCATGTTCCAGTAGAGTGGTCACAATTCTGTGTAAGTTGTATCGGGCTGCAGCATGAATAAGCGCAAATCCGTGTCTGTCGGTCATATCAATCTCTTGCTTGTTCATACTGCTGAGTTCTTTTTCGACGAATTCCAACTTGTCGTCATGGATTGCTTCCAATAGCTTCAGAGTGTGAGCCGACACTGGGGTTGTGATTTCGCTCGTCTCCTGACAACAGACAAAAGTTGGAGGAGGTTTTGTGTCGGGTTCAAATTCGACCCGTAAGGCCTGTAACTCGCATTCAGCAGTTACTTTCTGGTTCTTTTTTAAGCTAAGGGGATTCCAACTTGAATCACGTCCTTGTGGCTCTCCTTGCGTCTGCTTTTCGTCCGACATTTTGCTTTTTTTTTTGCGTGATAACAATAATTCTAGCGCACAATGGAAAATATGTTAGAGAAGCGAGCTTACATGGAAATTAGCATGAATTCCATTTGCATATAGATTAACAAAGGGTCACATGTTCGACCAGAGCGATCATATCAAATGCCAGTCTTCAGTCCATTTATTTCGAGGAGGGCGCTAATAGCTGCCCTTGTATTCGTGTTTCTGTGTGGTAATTAGTCGCGTATTCAAGACCATAAAAGATTGTTCAAGGAATTATTGATGACAATGCTAATTTAATAATTATTTCAAGAAGTGGATATTATGGACCACACCAGTGGAGGCTTGGACCATTGGACTGTTGGAATTTTTTGGACTCGCTTTCGCTTTCTTTTTTTAGTTGGCTGTCACAA
>JAHPZR010020303.1:10000-11566 GCA_019787425.1 Platygyra sinensis | reverse complement strand
GAATTTCGCCGATCGGTGCATTCATAGTTCCACCAACGGAATACTCAGCCTATACCTATTCGATTCACAAACAACTGTGCAACCGCAACAGTTAAACTGGAAAGTATTTCGAAACAATTTGACAAAAAGACGAAAGAAGTAAAGCTTAAAATTTCGTGTCTGAACTCTCAATTAAATGAAAAAATGTTCTGAACAAGCCATGGAATACATTAAAATAATTATCTTGTGAATACCTTCACTTACTCTGGCGATTAACCTGAACCTGAAAATCCTATTTGCTTGCGGTCGACCCGTGCCGCTGATCACAAGATCGACATGCTTAGAGTTGTGACGTAGATTCAGGAACGTGTGACTTCAGGTTTGACTTATCTCGCTTGTTTGTAAATTTAGCGTCGCAGTACATGCAAAATGCTCCTTTCCAGCATTTTGAATGAACTTAAATGTACATAAGTAAAAATAGGCGAGACGAGTCGAGCCTGAAGTAACGTGTTTTTAATCTACGTCAAAACTTATTTCAAACCAAGGGAAGACTGGTGCGAATGGTGGACCAAAATGGCGGCAAATACGGACGTTTTTAAAACTTCTAAAAAGCATTTCATGCATTTCCAAATCGATTTTTTTTTCGCGAAAGTTCAGTAGGTGATATAGAATCAGATAAGAACATAACACTTTTGACGACATGGTACAGTGTTAACAATTTCTTCGTATAAACTTCGGAAATCGTCGATGCAATTTTTCCTTAAAAAGACGACTTTGCACTCTTGTTATCCTTTCAGTTCTTGCTTCCGTTTTACCAGAAACTTAGCTGTACTCGTGCCTCAGCCTATCAGAACTCAATATTTTTTTTTTGAAGTATAGGACTATTATACTTAATCTTGCACATAGCAATTACTGATTCTCGTTGAATTAGTGCACAGCATCATAGTACCCATTGTCAGCTTAAACCTGAACGTTGTTAATTAACTCAGACGTTATTTATTTCGTTGTGGGTGAAACATATATTTGCTCTGACTGAGGTACGTTCGCCGATCCTGAACTATATTTACTCTCTTTGACAGCCGCTGACACAGATGTCGATACGACTGAATTAAAACAACTGCTAGATAGCAGAGACTCGCAAGATAACACTGTTTTGCACATAGCTGCATTGAATAACGATGTGAAAACTGCTAAACTGTGCCTCGACCACGGCGCAGAAGTCAACACTATGAAATCTAAAGGAAACACTCCACTGCACATAGCGGCCGCTAAAGGGAATCTTGAGATGGCGGAGTTGTTAATAACACGAGGAGCCGGTGTTAACATAAAAGACGGGGATTCCAAAGCACCGCTTCACAGGTAGGAGTTGTTAAAAGAGACGTAGACGTATCCTAGATTGTAGGTAGTTTATAGCACTGCATGAAAAGAGTGCGGCACTCTAGTTTTCTAAAACTTTTCTTCTATTGTTTTTTGTATAATTCGGTGATTCTGTGAAGTGTTAAGGACGTTAAGGACGTTCGCGCCCATTGCTACTGCGCACGCTATTCATTGTTCACGCGCGTACCACGTCATTTTCAAGCGCTCGCA
>JAHPZR010020303.1:0-2500 GCA_019787425.1 Platygyra sinensis | reverse complement strand
TAATTTGTTGCAAGAGAGATATGGAGAAACTGTCGCTATGTTTAAATTTATATCACTCGAGTGAAATTAAGTGTCTCTTCACATAGTTGTACAGCGCTGTGAACTCTAGCATGGGCGCTATAAAAGTCTTACATATTATTATTATTATTATTATTATTATTATTATTATTATTATTATTATTATTATTATTATAAATGTCCTCAAGTGACCTAACGTCGCCTTAAAGCGCCTAAAGTCGCAAAGTTTTTCTTGAGTCGCCTAAAGTCGCCTTAAATTGTCCAAAGTCGCTTTAAGTTACGGCGACTTAAGGTCCCAGAGTGGGCTTTAGAAAAGGGTCTGCTACGTGTATAGCTTATTAACTGCGTTCTGCTCCTCATGCACTAATTAAGGACGTTCGCGCCCAAAAACTTCCCACGTACAGTTTTTTTTTAAACTTTGACGGCAGGTAGAAAATGATAAGATTAGATGAAAAACGTAAAAAAAATCGGGGGGTCACCGAACTCGTTTTGAAGATAATGCGCATCACAGATCATAGCATTTCTAGGATTTCCAGCCACTGAGGCGATTCTGGCCGGATTCATTACTATCGGCATATATTTAAGTTGAAGCATCATATCTACGTTATGTGTGTTTAACACAGCATATATAGGCCTTTTTGATAGATCTTTGCTACATATGCCATTAAATCAGCTAGAATTAACCTTAAAACCTGTATCCATGTACCAATTCGACCTTATTTGAATAGTATATGAGAAATAATTAAAACTTCCCACGTACAGATTTTTTTGTTTTTTTAGTATAATTGAGAGAATCAGGAAAGGAAGTGATCTGCCGAAAAAAAGTGGGGGTCACCGAGCATCCAACAAAAATATTAGCACACAAAGTTAACGCAAAGGTCATCAGCTCTATATTTTGTTGAGTTTTCGACTCGGTGCGAGCGCTTGAAAATGACGTGGTACGCGCGTGAACAATGAATAGCGTGCGCAGTAGCAATGGGCGCGAACGTCCTTAACGTCCTTAACACTTCACAGAATCACCGAATTATACAAAAAACAATAGAAGAAAAGTTTTAGAAAACTAGAGTGCCGCACTCTTTTCATGCAGTGCTATAAACTACCTACAATCTAGGATACGTCTACGTCTCTTTTAACAACTCCTACCTGTGAAGCGGTGCTTTGGAATCCCCGTCTTTTATGTTAACACCGGCTCCTCGTGTTATTAACAACTCCGCCATCTCAAGATTCCCTTTAGCGGCCGCTATGTGCAGTGGAGTGTTTCCTTTAGATTTCATAGTGTTGACTTCTGCGCCGTGGTCGAGGCACAGTTTAGCAGTTTTCACATCGTTATTCAATGCAGCTATGTGCAAAACAGTGTTATCTTGCGAGTCTCTGCTATCTAGCAGTTGTTTTAATTCAGTCGTATCGACATCTGTGTCAGCGGCTGTCAAAGAGAGTAAATATAGTTCAGGATCGGCGAACGTACCTCAGTCAGAGCAAATATATGTTTCACCCACAACGAAATAAATAACGTCTGAGTTAATTAACAACGTTCAGGTTTAAGCTGACAATGGGTACTATGATGCTGTGCACTAATTCAACGAGAATCAGTAATTGCTATGTGCAAGATTAAGTATAATAGTCCTATACTTCAAAAAAAAAATATTGAGTTCTGATAGGCTGAGGCACGAGTACAGCTAAGTTTCTGGTAAAACGGAAGCAAGAACTGAAAGGATAACAAGAGTGCAAAGTCGTCTTTTTAAGGAAAAATTGCATCGACGATTTCCGAAGTTTATACGAAGAAATTGTTAACACTGTACCATGTCGTCAAAAGTGTTATGTTCTTATCTGATTCTATATCACCTACTGAACTTTCGCGAAAAAAAAATCGATTTGGAAATGCATGAAATGCTTTTTAGAAGTTTTAAAAACGTCCGTATTTGCCGCCATTTTGGTCCACCATTCGCACCAGTCTTCCCTTGGTTTGAAATAAGTTTTGACGTAGATTAAAAACACGTTACTTCAGGCTCGACTCGTCTCGCCTATTTTTACTTATGTACATTTAAGTTCATTCAAAATGCTGGAAAGGAGCATTTTGCATGTACTGCGACGCTAAATTTACAAACAAGCGAGATAAGTCAAACCTGAAGTCACACGTTCCTGAATCTACGTCACAACTCTAAGCATGTCGATCTTGTGATCAGCGGCACGGGTCGACCGCAAGCAAATAGGATTTTCAGGTTCAGGTTAATCGCCAGAGTAAGTGAAGGTATTCACAAGATAATTATTTTAATGTATTCCATGGCTTGTTCAGAACATTTTTTCATTTAATTGAGAGTTCAGACACGAAATTTTAAGCTTTACTTCTTTCGTCTTTTTGTCAAATTGTTTCGAAATACTTTCCAGTTTAACTGTTGCGGTTGCACAGTTGTTTGTGAATCGAATAGGTATAGGCTGAGTATTCCGTTGGTGGAACTATGAATGCACCGATCGGCGAAATTCA
>JAHPZR010020301.1:10000-15772 GCA_019787425.1 Platygyra sinensis | reverse complement strand
GAAGCCATGTCGTCGCCAGAACGACTGTACAAACTGTTGAACGACGACACTCGGGAACTGCAAACCCTGCGCGTCATGAACGACGAAATGATCGAGGTGGTCCACAAACGCGTCGAGGACGAAGAGATGGTGCAAGTCAACATTAACATCTTCGTGGCTTGTTTCACCACCTGTTGGGCCCGACTCAGACTCTACCAACAAGGATTGAGTCGACTCCGTCCCGAACAAGTCTTGTACTTTGACACCGATTCTATCCTCTTCTCTCAGCGACCAGGCGAGCCCACGCTACCCACTGGCGATTATCTCGGCGACTTCACCAGCGAATTGAAACCCGACGATCACATTGTGGAATTCGCTGCCGCTGGCCCTAAGAATTACGGGTACCGAACCCTCAAAGGCAAAGTCGAATGCAAAGTACGCGGGTTCACCCTCAATGCACGTGGACAAGACCAATTGAACTTTGACCTTCTCAAGGCCAACGTCATCGATGAAGTCACCGTTCCCCTGGACGAACCACGAGCCATCCCCGTGCACAACCCGCACAAGATCACGCGAGACGCCAACACCAAAACCTTGGAAACGACCGAAGAAACCAAACGATACCGAGTGGTCTTCGACAAACGCGTCGTAGATCCCGACACGTTCCTGTCGTACCCTTACGGCTACGAAAAACAGGTCACCACCCTGGACGAAGATCTCAGTCAAGCCCAGGCAGCCCAACTCGATGACGTGGACATGCAGAACGTTGCAACATTAATGGAACTCGTGTAGAAAAAGAATAAAGCTGTTTTTTTTTTCCTTGTCACACGGTGTCTGTGGTCACTTCCAGTTTTCGATGACGTCACTTCCGGTTGCATGACGTCACTTCCTGTCTGCCTCGCTCCCATGTCGGCCGCGCGGGCCTAGACCCTAAAAACCACGCTCCCATGTTGGCCGCGCGGCCCTAGATCCAAACTCGGCCCCATTCTCCGGACATGCATATGCACGTGATCCAAGTCACGTGGGCGAAATACGGCTCTCTGATTGGTCCATTAAAAAAATACTGCGCTCTGATTGGTTAGCCGTCTTAACCGGCCCCCTTTACTACTTTCTCCTTAATTTCATCCTTTCGTTAAACGTAACTCAGCTACGAATTTGAATTTATTTTGGGAGCCTCGAAGGAAGTTTGCTCTCTCCTATAAAAGTCTGCCTTCCTCAACTCACTTACACATGTACATGCGTCTATCAACTAGATCAGCAGTGGATTAGTAAGCATATAAACTGAAATGCTCAAAACGTCAAGCTTGGGGAATTTTAAGTGTTATTAAATCAAGGCATTTGCATTCTATGTCGAAAAAAGGCTCATGTTTCTAATCTGAAATGGGCTTAAGAGTGCTAAAGTGTTCAAATATTTTCACTTACAGTGCTCCTAAATCCAGTGTGACGTCATCGCCAATGAGCACAAAGGGGGCCCAGTACTTCACCGCACTGAACTTTTCTGACTCTCGAAGAAATTTCATAGCTCGGTGAAGAGACACACTCGCGCTTTTCTTTTTACTCAGGTTTCGGTAGAAGACTTTCATAAACATCATGGTGGCTTCGTCATCTATTGCCCAGAGAGACACTAGAACAGAACGAGCTCCAGCACCCAGAAAAGCCCGAGCAATACCGACCACACCCTCAGCTTTGATCTCTCCTTGGCCACTATGGCAGCAACTAAGAACAACAAGCCTTGCTCGTAGCTGAACAGCTTGCACGTCAGCTATTTTCAACATGTGATGCTTCATGTACTCTTCTCGACTGATATACTTCTGTGTCGATCTCGGAGCCAAAGCTATTTCACCACATTCGCTATCGCCGTGTGCTGCGATGTGTACCTGAAATGGTTGTTAGTCTATAAAGACAATTTGATCTCTAACTGTATTATTGCTTATAAGCGGCCATGGGGTGAAAAGCCCTCATATGTCAATGTTCTACTTTAAAACAGCAATGTTTACTCTAGACAGACTAGGTATTCTAATGTCAAATTTATTTCTCTGATGTCTAATCGCCAGTCAGGAGGTGCAAGAACATTTACACCCAGGACATATAAAGCGTGCAACAGTTTACCACTATATCTTTAAGACAAAGGGTCTCGCTCAAATCTTTTAAATATGCAATGTGGAACGAGATTTAAGGGAACAGCAGGCTCGTAATCATTTCATCGTTATCATCAATTCGGGATTCTAGCTGGTGTCCGCTTAATACAGTACGTAGGCTGAAAACAGCTTGCCTAATAATTCATATTCAAAAAGTCATTAATAATTCATGAGCCCAACAGCCTATCAAAACTCCGATAAAGCGTCACGTGCATGAGCTTTATATCCGATAAAAACACTCCTCGTTAGTATTCTTTATATAAAGAATACTGATAGGCATAGTAGTGAGGTGGCTAAGGGTGATTTTAAGGCGTGATGTTTACAGAGTGGAAGAAAGCATGAAATTTGGCACAATAAATCTTTTTGGTGTAAAAAACAAATTTAGCCTGGGTGCCACGTGATATGATGATCGGGGGGGGGGAGACACGTCATTTCAATTCTTGATAACCTTCAGCAGCATGAAAACGAGGCTGCTAAATCAGTGATTACTTTTATAATGCTTTTGATTAGCAAATTAAACTAAAATACATAAGCAACTTACAAATTAGGATCAGTAGTTCATTTAAATAGACTTAAAGTGTTTATGCCGTGTTCTAATTGTTGAATAAACTGACTTCAGAGCATGAAGTTGAGTTTCGCTCATGTTGTAAAATGAGTATGTAGAGGATGCAGAGGATACATCGGAGGATGCAGTTGAAATCGTTTTTCCGTCTAAGTTTTCCTTTGGCTGATTATTTAAAGAATGAGGAACCAAGGAAATATAAACAAAGGAACCGCTGCCATGTATGCAAAGGTTAATACAACTGGTGCCAAGAGCGGGAAAGAGTACGTATAAAAGGCGCCAAACAGGATGAACGTGGTTGCACGAATTCAGTAGAGGATTAATTTTGGTTTTACTCAAAAGTTCGAAAGTGAGATCGGTACATTACTGTTACCTTTAATTAATCATGGGCTAACTTCATTCGCGGAACACAAGATAAGCTTAACACAATAACTTATAACCTGGCGATGCAATTTAAGCTTGAGATCATGGGCAGGCAAAAAAGATTAACTTTAGAGGCCAATTTTCTGTTCATATGGAAAAGATTGCTTGGACTCTTTAATACTTTTTGTTGAAAGATATTTAATTGAATTCATATATTTTGTGTCGCTGTTCACTGTTTATCACAGTAGAAATGAACAGTTTCCCATCAGTAATTTCAACGAAGTTAGCAACCTGATACCATGCAGGCAAAGATGAAGTTTCGCCAGCTTTACGTTCCAATAACAATCAAGAATTAGAAAGTGCATTTACTAAACTACAGCATAACTTTTTGCTTACGTTTTCTGTGGAAGGTAAAAAAGCGTCCTTTCATCTGGGAGCTATGATGATAAATTTCTGTCCACAATTTGGTGTTGTACTGTAAAACAAGCAAATGAAATGAAACCTTTCTTAGCGCCAATGAAAAAGCCAACAAAATGCCCAAGTGCTCATTTGGATTTTTATGCTCTATTTAAAGCTCCCTTTTGAACATTTGGAAACCAAATTTTTATCATTATTACATTCGCAGAAGTCTAAATAAAAACAATTTCGGCAAATATATGTATTTTAGTCAGACAAGTGCTTATTTATATCTGTATCTAAATTCAATTGTCTAGAGGTAATGGTTTATTTGTGATAGCCGTAAAGGAGTCCCTTTTAAATGCCCTGTAGATAGTCCTCACAAAGATTGCGAACAAGTGTACAAGGCTTTTCTGCAGAATGTAGAGCAATTTAAGGAACTTGATGCGTTTGCCAGTTAATTTGAAGTTTGGGCCAGAAGTTACTTTTGAATTGTTAGCAAAATCTCGAGCATCCTAAAACAATATCAAAAAAAGCAAGTGGGTGCTCTGAGAAGCGATTGCAACCAAAACTGAGATTTGGGAAGAATTCAGACCTCTTGACGTGTGTTAAGCTTACCAATTCAGAACAGCCGAATCCACCTCCACGCTATGACTGTAAGATCCTCGATGGAGCAGCTGTTGTTCATGCTCTTCCATCCACAACTGTTTCCACATTTGACAGCTTTGCTGAAAATGTCTTCATTCCATTCATTCTGAATCATCTCCAGTCAAGTAAACGGGTGGACATTGTTTGGGATATATACAAGGCAACTAGTATCAAAGACTCGACCAGAGAGAAGAGAGGTAATGGTCAAAGAAGAAAAGTGACAGGTAAAACCTAGATTCCTCCAAATCGGAACGCGTTTCTGCAGGACAATACAAACAAGACAGAACTCTTTGCTCTCCTGACAAGCAGACTTCCAAACTTCCTGTTTTCCGAGAACAGGGAAGTAAACATCACCTCAGACCAATCTGTTGTCACAAGCAGAGGCTCTAGCGATATGCAGAGATGCGATCACCAGGAAGCCGACGCAAGAATAGACCGTTCTCCAAAATGGCGGCTAAAAATTCAAATAAGTTAAAATTAGTTAAAATTAAAAACGTATACCAGCACTAAAAAGAACACCTTTACTTTAGTAACCCTGACGCTTGTACGACTCATAAACGTCTGTAATTTTTTCAATTTTTAACTTACATTCTCTCAGCTGATATTACACTTGAAATGCTGAAACTTTGCAGGATTACTAAAGTAAACGTGTTCTTTCTAGTGCTGGTATACGTTTTTAATTTTAAGTTATCTGAATTTTCCGCCGCCATTTTGGAGGAGGGTATATTGCTGTACATCTTCAACACGCGCTGGACAAATGATACAAGTAGGTTTTTGTTCGAACAGTGGCTACGGATGTTCTCGTCATATTAATAGGGCTTTTCCACGACATGATCGCCTCATATCCATCTGCAGCCATCTGGATTGGTTTGGGCATGGGTAAATATGTCCAATACATAAGTGTGAATTCCACATGCACGTTTCTTGGACCTGAAACATCTCGGGCACTCCCTATGTTTCATTCAGTCATGATCACTGGATGAGACTCGACCTCTTGTTTCTTTGGCAAGGGTAAGTAAGAAGTCTGCATGGAAAGCATGGAAGTCATTACATTTCCTGACGTGACAAAGGCATTTAAGTTCCTGGAAAATCACCCTTTATACCAGCTGGATTCGGATGATTCCATCTTCAAGCTTATCGAGAGATTTACAATAGTTCTTAACAACAAGAGCAGCAATGTGCTCAATCATGTAAATGAAGCCCGTAAAGAAATTTTCCTCCAAAAGAACAGAACGTTGGATAACATACCCCCTACACAGGTAAATTGAATTCCAGACATTTTGTAACGAGTGAAATTCAGCGGACTGTCCACCAATTATTCTACTGTTTATATTTATTTCATGTTCTGTCTTAGTAGTAATAACATAATGTGTGACGACAGGGACAAAAGTAGTCCAGTCCCTGAACTCTCCTTTCTTCCTGCCCTATTTAGGGGCTGAACCCGGTCGGGCGAAAGAAGAGTCCAGGATAACTTGCATGCGCATGCTCAAAACGAACCAATCGAAAATTACTTGGTCTCAACCACGCCGCTCGCGTCAATGTGTGGCGCAATGCCTTTTTCAGCTCGCGCTCTGAAAGAAACATTTTCTTTGACGTTGATATTGTCGAAAAAAAACCTAAAAACGTAAAAATCTAAATATGGTTTATCGTGGTCTGTACTCTTATCGACAACGAGTACGCGTCATT
>JAHPZR010020301.1:0-5000 GCA_019787425.1 Platygyra sinensis | reverse complement strand
GTTTACAGGACGCATATCCAACTCCAATCTTGTCCCCTATTTCTTCAGCGATAGTCAAACATTTAAGGCAGTGCTCTACGCTTCCTTTTAAATCACCGAGACGTAAGCGAATACAGCCAAGAACGTCATACGCGCATTTTTTTAAACCCTTGTCTCCAGCTAATTTTGCAATGTCCAGACATTTCTTACAATGTTCAGTAGCTTTTCTGTAATCACAGAGATCTAAATAAGATCTGGCAAGATTAAGGTAGGCAGCACCTTCTCCAGCCCTGCCCCCCAGTTCTTTGGCAATGGTAAGATGGAGCATGTGGTACTCTATGGCTTGTTTAAAATCACCGAGACCTTGATAAGCATTGCCAAGATTGCCGTAGGCACCTCCTTCTCCAGCCCTGTCCCCCACTTCTTTGGCAATGCTAACACGGAGCATGTGGTACTCTATGGCTTGTTTAAAATCACCGAGACTATCATAAGCAATGCCAAGATTGCCGTAGGCACCTCCTTCTCCAGCCCTGTCCCCTACTTCTTTGGCAATGCTAAGACGGAGCATGTGGTACTCTATGGCTTGTTTAAAATCACCGAGACTATCATAAGCATTGCCAAGATTGCCGTAGGCACCTCCTTCTCCAGCCCTGTCCCCCACTTCTTTGGCAATGCTAAGATGGAGCATGTGGTACTCTATGGCTTGTTTAAAATCACCGAGACTATCATAAGCATTGCCAAGATTGCCGTAGGCACGTCCTTCTCCTGCCCTGTCCCCCACTTCTTTGGAAATGGTAAGATGGAGCATGTGGTACTCTATAGCTTGTTTGAAATCACCGAGACCTTGATAAGCATTGCCAAGATTGCCGTAGGCACCTCCTTCTCCAGCCCTGTCCCCCACTTCTTTGGCAATGCTAAGACGGAGCATGTGGTACTCTATGGCTTGTTTAAAATCACCGAGGCTTCGATAAGCAATGCCAAGATTGCCGTAGGCACCTCCTTCTCCAGCCCTGTCCCCCACTTCTTTGGCAATGCTAAGACGGAGCATGTGGTACTCTATGGCTTGTTTAAAATCACCGAGACTTCGATAAGCATTGCCAAGATTGCCGTAGGCGCGTCCTTCTCCAGCCCTGTCCCCCACTTCTTTGGCAATGCTAAGACGGAGCATGTGGTACTCTATGGCTTGTTTGAAATCACCGAGACCTTGATAAGCATTGCCAAGATTGCCGTAGGCACCTCCTTCTCCAGCCCTGTCCCCCACTTCTTTGGCAATGCTAAGATGGAGCATGTGGTACTCTATGGCTTGTTTAAAATCACCGAGACCTTGATAAGCATTGCCAAGATTGCCGTAGGCGCGTCCTTCTCCAGCCCTGTCCCCCACTTCTTTGGCAATGCTAAGACGGAGCATGTGGTACTCTATGGCTTGTTTAAAATCACCGAGACTTCGATAAGCAATGCCAAGATTGCCGTAGGCACCTCCTTCTCCAGCCCTGTCCCCCACTTCTTTGGTAATGCCAAGACGGAGCATGTGGTACTCTATGGCTTGATTGAAATCACCGATACTTTGATAAGCAATGCCAAGATTGTTGTAGGCACGTCCTTCTTCAGCCTTATCCCCAACTTCTTTGGCAACGCTAAGTTGTCGCAGGTGGTGATTTACTGCATCACTTTTTCTTCCTTCCATTTCTGTGCGACTTACAATCATAAATTGAAAAACAGCTTACTATGCAACTTTGCGACCTTATACCTTTACAATATGAAAGCCCCGCAGCACTGCATACGGCCCCTCATATGTACAGAATACCATGTCTCGCACCAAAAGATCTGGGTACTAGTCAAACTGAAGACTCACCAGGAAAGTGAAATCCGCGGCCAACCTACCTGTCTTTTCACTTAATTTATTGAGTACATGCTAGCTAGTCAACTGAAAGTAAAGGCATATTTGTGGGTCGGCTATAAAAACTTTAAAAAATCGGATGCAATCGAGACAGAGAAACACCTAATACTTTCTCTAAGAAAATGTCGATAAACTCACAATTCGGTGACGAGTAATCCCCTTTAAGACGCGCTATTTTCCTGCATTTGTACAAACACACTGTTTTCGGTAAAACATGCGTGTGAAAGGGCATATTAACTATGTTTCGCTAAAAATTAGTAGAAACATCGGGATATTATCTAAATTAAGACATTTTGTTCCTCCCAAAACACTTTTCGGGATTTACAATTCTTTAATCTTCCCTTATCTTTCTTATGGTCTCGTTGCCTGGGGCCAGGCTGCAAAAACTCATTTGGAGAAACTCCTCAGATTACAAAAGAGAGCTGTGCGCCTAATTAACTTCGCACCTTTCCGATCCCATGCCGTCCCTTACTTTCTTCACTCTAATATTATGCCTATTACAATGCTCTATTTTAAGCTTTCTTCGATGTTAATGTTTGATGTTTACAATAACACTGCCCCTCATAATATTTCACATCTCTTTACTCCCACTCAACAAATCCACTCTTACAGTACTCGCTCCTCCTCTTCTGGAAATTATTACATTAGCCACTCTAGACTAAATCAGAAAAATGATTCGTTTTCTATTAGGGGAGCCAAAATTTGGAATAGTATACCTGAAAATTTACGAAATTCTTCAAAATCTCTCTTTAAGGAAAAAGTTCATGCAATTCTGTTGAAAATATTTGAAGTTC
Organism: Platygyra sinensis; assembly: GCA_019787425.1. Lineage (NCBI taxonomy): Eukaryota > Metazoa > Cnidaria > Anthozoa > Scleractinia > Merulinidae > Platygyra > Platygyra sinensis. Next base: position 2,330 of record JAHPZR010020301.1, on the reverse strand, counting down.
AGGATAGTTATGCTGACCTAAACACGATAATCTCTGATTTTAAAAAATATTAGCCCCCGCTTATCTAAATAGCTGCCTCGATTTTCTTATCTCAATTTCTCTCGTGACTGACCCTTTTTATTACAAATATGGTACTTTTTTTTCTTTTTTTTTTCATTTCAACTATCGTAATAAATCTTAAGCCGTCCACACACCACCTGCCTCGATTAGCCTTGCTATTTGCAGGTGGTGTGATATTTGTATATTTAATGCAAGAAATAAAGATGTTGTCGTTGTTGTTGTGTGTTGTAGGGTTTTCTTTTTTGATCTCTCGATATCCTACTCGCACCAATCCACGAACAAGGGCCATAATCTTATTGTCTACTGTAGCAAAACTGGCGGCCCGGCAATCTTGTGTGCTCGTGTTTTATCACTAGAAACACCAACATAACGTCTAAAAATAACCAAAACTTTCAAGGAAGCGCAAAACATACCAATATTAAACCCTAGCAGGTTATCAGTTACCCAACCTTCCATTCTTGTGTGGTCAAGGTGTCTTAAGCCACAGCCTTTAAATCGTATATTTTACAACATTATAGAATAACAATATTATAGCATTGTAATAACAACTAAAAACAAATAGTTCGTCTTTGATTGCACATTTTACAAACAAATATTGATGAAATATGTTGAAGAGAGAGCTTTAAATACAACACCCCGATCTTTTAAGTGTTGGTATAGGTGTGTTGACGAAAGTCATGTTTGTATCGCTCGTGAACATCGTACAGACATCTACACCTATCTTAACTCCATCAACCAACACATCGAAATTTACAGGAGAAGGAGGAAGAGACGGATCCATCGCATCTTTGGACAAGACAGCCAGGAAACGCGATGGAACTAAAAAGCTAGAGTCTACAGGATAGCCACACACTGACAACTTGAATACCTTCGATTCAACTCTCATCACCCTTGACAACACAAACCCTCAGTAGCCGAGGAGAACCTTTCTCGACAGAGCAAAGAACATCTCTTCTGCCGACGCAGACAAATTATCCGAAGTACAACAAGTGGTCGACGCACTAAAGATCAATGGTTACACCGACCAATGTATTCATTCATTCATTAGAAGCTGTCAAAGGCCCACGGAACCTACAAACCAGTCTCAAACCCACAGAGGTTTTGCTACTTTGCCGTACAGTCAAGGAACTTCAGAAAGAATCGCAATAACTCAACAATTCAATATCAATGTTGCCCATAAACACAGAATGACAGTTGGCTCCATTAAAAAAAAGCCTAAAGACAAACTTAATAAAGACCTATCAACTGGAGTGATCTATAAAATTTACTTATAAGGACTGTAACAAAGTCTATACCGTTGAACTCATTTCCAGCCGCCGCGCGGCCTTGCGGTGTAATTGACGGGGATATGACGAAAAGAGCTCAAACTCGCCAAGCCATTGGATAAAACCCTGAAGGTCGTATGCCCCTTATTTGGCAAGTAACGAAAGCAACGCAATTTTTCCCAGCCGCCGCGCGGCTTTGCGGTGTAAAGCCGCGCGGCGGCTGGGAAAAAATTGCGTTTGCTTTCGTTACTTGCCAAATAAGGGGCATACGACCTTCAGGGTTTTATCCAATGGCTTGGCGAGTTTGAGCTCTTTCGTCATATCCCCCGCTCGGGAAAATTTTGTCAAGTTGGCTAATTAGTATGCATCGAGTATAATGGCGTCGCTAGTGCGGTGAAATGTGTATTTGCTCAAAAATTGGGGCAAAATCTTTCGGATATGGAAGGCAAGACATTTGTAAGGATTCAGAAAGTGATTTGGGACCATTTGCTAGCTTCCAAGGCTGAAATTATCCAAAGGTAAGCTTTATTTTAGTTTTCGTGATAAATGCCGCGTGGAATATTTAATTAGCTAATTTATGCCGTCGGTTCTGTTTTCTGTTTTGGTCTCTTTTCTAGCCCGCCGAGATTATTTTTTCGTCTAAATCACATAAGAAAAATTCGAAAAAGATGTTCCCATTCAAGGTTTAGCCCTCCCGGCCATAATTCTGTAATATTTTGAACGAAAAGTCGGCTTTGTTATGGCCGTGTTTTTCCGTTGCTATGGGCGACCGTCGCGACCTTTGTGACTCAAGCAATGACTCGCGGTGACAAAAAAAATTCTAACTAATTCTGGTTTTCTTCAATTTCGCTGAAATTTTAATGCGATAAACCTGGATTATTAACAAATAGATAGTTCTTCTGCCGATGTGTGGTAGCTTTTAACCCTAAAGTGATATTTCGCTTCGAATTCGGTGTTTTTGAAGAAAATTTTTGCAAAGCGTGGCTTCGGCCCGTTTGCGTAATT
>JAHPZR010020299.1:50000-77530 GCA_019787425.1 Platygyra sinensis | reverse complement strand
ACCGTTGAAATATAAAACAGCTATTTATATATAACAAAGGGGTGAGGGGACTGGAACCTAAGATAAGAAATACTGAACAGTAAATATAAAATATATATAAAAAATAACAGGTTAATAAAGCATCAGCCTTTCACTTCCGACGTGGACGTTGAAAAGCAGGTTGAAGTTCTTGAATAAAAACGCTCTTTTATTTTACAATGCTAGTCTGTTTGTGCCTTCGCTAAAATATCAAAATGATCCCACTTGATGTTCATGTTCCAGTGGCCCTTAGACGTGGTCAGAATGGCTGAAGCATTGTCATTTTGAGCGAGGGCTTAAAATGTTCGGTTTTTTCTATCGTGAAGGCCCCCCCCCCCCCCCCCCCCCCCCGTCTTTTAGTTTTAACCGATGTAAAAACCTTACATCCCCAGCATTTGCCCGTCTCGTAAATAATCCTGGATTTGTTTGTGAACGATTAATACGGTTTTGATAAGGAAAGAAAGATTTTTATACATCGAGTGGCTCTGAAAAACAACTTAAGGTAACACAAGGTAGAATTTTGAAACACAAGATTTCAGGCGTTTTAGTGACTGGTTGCTTGCAACCTAAGTGCGGAAGTAGGACAATGACACTCTTTCTTGGGAACAGTAGAACAGGGTTGCTCTGCTGGGTGTCTGTTTTTGTTCAAACATCGTTGATATGATAGTTGATTATGCCTTGTGGTAGCCGTTCTGAAGAAGGAGTTTTCGAAGATCTTGAGGGCAGATTTGTGTAGCAAGAGCAGATGGAACAAAGGGTTAGTAGCGATAAGTGAGGGAGCGGATGAGGTTTATTTGTACTTTCGTGGACGTGAAGGAATTCCCATTTCGTGTAGAGACCTGTGAAAGTTTTCTTTCGGTAGATGAGTCCTGAAAGTGTTTTTTTTTGTTTTGATTAACGTGTGGGACAAGAATGTCCAAAAAACGGAATTGCATTGTTCTGTTCAAATTTCAATGGTAAATTTAATATTGTTATGCCAACTGCTCAAATAGTGCAAAAATCATTGCCAATGTCTTTGTGTTGAAACATTGTGAACGTGTCGTCCACGACCGATTCCAAAATTTAAAGGGATAACCTTGGCGTTCATCAACCACTTTTTCCATAAAAATCCCACATAAAAGATGTTGCTAAGACAGGGACCAATGGGCGAACCCATGGCGCAACAGCCATCAATTTGTGGTCGTAGTGAGATTTCACCGTCCAAAAAGAAAAGGGCTCTTCTTGGTGGCAAGAAAAAAAGATGCCATTGTCCTACTTCCCTACTTAGGTTTGCAAAGCAACCAAGTCACTAAACGCCTGAAATCTTGTGTGTACAAATTCTACTCTTGTGTTAACCTTAAGATTGTTTTTCAGAGCACTCGATGTATAAAATCTTTCTTTCCTTACAAAGACCGTATTAATCGTTCACAACAATCCAGAGTTATTTACAGAGCAAATTGCTGGGATTGTAATGGTTTTTACATCGGTAAAACTAAACGACGGCTTCACGATAGAAAAACCGAACATTTTAAGGCCCTCGCTAAAAATGACAATGCTTCAGCCATTGCTGACCACGTCAAGGCCACTGGACATAACATCAAGTGGGATCATTTTGATATTTTAGCGAAGGGCAAAACAGACTATCATTGTAAAATAAAAGAGACGTTATTTATTCAAGAACTTCAAACTGCTTTCAACGTCAACGTCGGAAGTGAAAGGCTGATGCTTTATTAACCTGTTATTTTTTATATATATTTTATATTTTACTGTTAAGTATTTGCTTAATCTAGGTTCCAGTCCCCTCACCCGCTTTGTTATATATAAATAGCTGTTTTATATTTCAACGGTTACTTTTGAAAATGTATGTAGAGTACATACGAAACGTCAAGTCAAAATGAACAAGTTCAATATGTTTATCACTGCTGTTTGTGTCTTATTTTTGATCAAACAGTTTCAACTTTGTCCAACCCCCAGAGAGCAAATTCCCCGGGGTGGGGACACATAAGCTGCCTAAGCGCCCCGGGGTGGGGACGAAGAAAGAGGGCAAATGCCCCGCCCCAGGGATCGTCGCCTTCCAACACTTCTGCAATTTTTTTTTAGTCAGTGAATAAAACAGTTAACTGTTTAGAATTTTAATGCAACGGTATCAAAGACATCAAGGACAACAGTAGGTGTTAGTTGATTCTGATTACATATATATCGCATCATTTAAATTCGCAAACCTTCAGTGTTTTAACTCCATTTTCATGAATTTAAATTTAAATTGCTAGGCTAGTTTTGAATGCGAAATGCGAAATAATGCCCCTCGGTTGCCCGGGGGGATGGGCGCCGTTGGAATTGATTGATGCTCAAGAATGGATCGTGTCTCTATGGCATGCAAATTAGCCATGAAATGGTATCTAATGCGCATGAGCGCCAGCTGACTGTGTTTGACTTCTGTCTCTTTAAGATTTATCGTGGCTACTCGAAATATTTAAAAATTATTTGTAATTACACTCCAATAAAAGGTCGTGTAATTTGGAAGAATTTTCAAATATCGCTCGCAGTGCAAATCCCTGATTGCACGCGCATTGAAACAATTTCCTGTGTGTACTAATTCATTTCTGAACGAGGCCACGCATGCCTTGAACTAATGTACCGCTGTCCGGTGCTGGCGGAGGACACACAAGAGACAAGCTAATTCGAGTAAAGTTTCCCAGAAAGAAGAGAACATTGACCTAAGGCCCGAGAAAGGATATCTCCGAAAAATTGGTTGGCGTACGCACCGCTTCGAGAAACCCTTACCCAATAAAAGACCAATCTCTGATTTATGACCTGACCAAACATTCGATACCGTACTTATGACCTGACCAAACATTCGATATCCTATTTCAGACCTGACCCTTAAATCAATACCCTGTTTCAGACCTGTCTTTCAATTAGCTCCCTAGTTCAGACTTAATTACCAAGCTAATTCACGACTAAAGTGCAAAACTCATACTCTATTTGAGACCAAAATCTACACCCAAAACGGCTAAAATACCATATCCTTTGGGGCTGCACACACCTATATGGCCCATATATAAGGGAATATCCCCGGGACTGATGAAGGTCTTTGACTATGCATTGTTGTTGTCTTTATCAGTTTCTCAGGATTGATTGGTCAATGATGATCTGATACTACTGACGTGCTTGGGTAGCTTCTCCCGCCAGCTATACAGATCTAATGCTTTCCAGATTGTACGAATTTCGTAGTTTCAGTTAATAATGACTACTCAGTGGCCTGTTGGCTGGGTGTCATTCTGTCGCAAGGAGTGTTCTAAGAAGGGGGGATACTATCTTTCAATGGGCCACTGGGGATGTGCCACTGGATGGGCCAGTAACTTTTACACGGCTAGATTGACGATTACGCGGTTCCATTTGAAATTGAGTTACTAAAATGACGTGGCACATTTCCAACACGACTCTTTAAAAATTGAAAGAGGTTCATTTCACGTAATCTTTAATCTCCGAACCAGCCTCTATAAAATGTTACACGCTCCAGAATCCCCCCGACCTGTTAAAAGCAAGGAAGATTCATTAAAACCAACTGGCCAAGTTGGGATCGCATCATTTACTTTTGTAAATTGTGACGACAGATAATGTCCATACCAGACTATAACGTATAACAGGCTGATTATCTTATGCAATTTATTTTCATTATAATATCTGGCATGTGTACGTTTTGCTACCAATTAACTGGACCAAGTTTCCAGGCAAAGGTATCAACTACTTTGTACAGCCTCAAACGAAGGAAACACCCAACTCGCCATCAAAGTCTTGAATATGTAAAGAAGATTGGCAGTGATCATTTTTCTGACACTAGACGGGTACGAATACTGCCAATGGTGTGACAAAAAGATTATGCGAATGCTCTAGAAATTTGGATGGCAACGACTGATATTTGAGTTAACCTTCGCAATAAAGCAAAGTGGCAACCTCGCGGGTGTGTTCTAGTTAACCTGCATCAATATTTTCCCCGTTGGAAACATTACAATCATCAGTTCTAACAACACTTTATTTTATTCTCAAAGTGCACTTGAAGAGAAAACAGCTTACATTAAAACCTCTATTAAAATCTCTTTAGAGTTTAAAAGGCCTAAAACTTGACAAATCATCTTTGGAAAAGGTTACATGGTGTTAACGTTATTGTTGATAAGATAATAAAAAACACAACGTTTATTGTATCTAAACAGGCTGTGATACAGACCTCAGAAACATACGTTCGCATAATTATTGCATAGGACTTCTTATCGCCAGGAGGTGGCGTCCTGTATTGGAAACAAATAAATCATTAACATGAACTCAAAGTGACTATTTCTGTAGCATTAACAAGTTTCCACTGAGAAAAAAAGATTTCACGGCTATCGGTCCACATTCAACAGAGCTCCATTGAGTCTTTGGCTTTCCTGATTGAGGCTGCGAAAGTCTACTGATTAAAACCTGCGATCGATTGGAGAAACAAGGTCAACGAGAAATAGATTGTCTTAACACCTGCCGTTCTTTACACAATGTCACATTTGTAGAATCATCCTTTTAACGCGTGTTTCTCTAGTTCTATTGCAACACAAAAGCGTTCCTACGTTTCAATTTTGAGGTTGAATCTCGATCGTGGTTAACAATCTTTCAATTATTTTACAATGACAGCCGGGCTAATAACTAATCTTGAGATCCTGGGTGCTTACCATTTAGGCAAAAATCCGGAAATATGGATTGAAAATCTAATGAAACAGTAAGAAATCTGTTGAAATTGTCGACTATCTCCAGAGGTAGTCCCCTTATTCCGTTCGGAACCTCGGCGGAAATTCCCTTCCAGTTTGCTTCAATTTCTGATTCCAGTCTCTCAGCAGCCGAAAACGATAACGGGAACTCGAATTGCGAATAGTAAGCGCCATCTCGCTCGTTTGGTTGATTCGTTGATTTTGGAAAACCCTTTACTATTATTCAACGGTCATCCCAAATACAAATAGTAAGCACCCCGGCTCTCCATGACAACAGTACTATCATTTTGTTACTGTGCAGCGGACTCTCTCCAATATGGACTTAGCTAGTTCCAGGGCTTCGTGAGCAATCTTCACCGAGTATACATCATTGGGAATCTGGGGATAGCTAACTTGGTCCGGATAGCGCATGCGTGTTGAATCCACCACTTGATGCTCCAGCTGGTTCGCGAGTCTCGTCAGTTCAGGGTCTCCGAGCCGAGAGGCGTTGCGCATGAGATTGTGAACATTCGTTTTGAACGCATCTTCCGCGTATTGGGCGGCCTTCAGTGCCTTCTCTGCACTCTAAAAAAAGAGAACGTCATAGCAACGAACATGTACAATTACTAGGGATCTGCAAGCAATAAATCATATCGAAACAAATGAGTAGCTGTAATCGGCTATGAATTGCAAACAACGCGGCAAAGCCAGTGAATATACATACCTCTTACTGACCGAGTTCGAGGTCCGTACTGTAAGTTACGGATCGAGTTTAAAACTTTTTCCCCTTGATTTATGACCCGCGAGCTTCACACTTTGGCCATAAATCGAAGGGAGAAAAACGAGGATCCGTAACTTACAGTACGGACCGAGAAGCCGAGGTAAATAAGCTTTTCATTATAGCTCTCCTGTGTGTCTGACGGACTCGGGAATGATTTCAGTTCACTTGGAACGGCTTAAAATTTCTGAAGCACGTCGAAAGCAAAACGAGTCAATTTAAAATCGTTGTTAAGTCGTAGTTATTAGGAAGGGCCAAGCTGCCAACTTGATGAATAGAAGTTTGTAGGGCATTTGCATTCTTATGTACAAAGTTAAATATAAACTATATCCAAGCAATATTTGCAATATTTTTAAAGAACATAGCCTTAGCTATAATTTGAGGCAATCTGATTTCTCCACTCCCACTTGTAACTCTGTTAACGTACGGTAGGCACTCACTGCGATACTTAGACATAAATCATGGGCGAAACTGTTTTCGGATGACAGATCAGCAAAAACACTTATGTGCTTAAAAGCCGCATTAGTGGCAAAGATCTAAGTGAGTTAATAGAAGCCGGCTGCAAGGGTTGCATCTTCTGCTCAACATGACATTTTAATGTGAAAAGAGAACTGATCGACATGACACGAGCGTGGAACAAAGAAAAAACCCGAGTCCCGACAGGAATTGACTCCATGACCTCAGGACACCGGGCGGGCGCTCTATCCACTGAGCTACGAGAACATTTTACTGAGTTCATATGTGACAGGCGTCCTGCATACTGCTAGGATCAGCACTGTCAAAGTCCTCGTGAATATGGTTAATAAATAAAGATGGTGAATTTTAAGCTCGGTAATGAAATGTGAAAAGTGAACTGATCAACATGACACGAGCGTGTGACGATGTTACTGGAACACACGTGATGAGGGGCACCGCATGTGGAGATGTTATGATTCCGAAACAAGACGAGAGTTGTAGCTAACTGTGCTGACAACTGGCGATTTGCTCTCACCTAGATCCCTAAAGGCAAGAGAAGTCGCGGCTGACTGAAGATTACATGGAGGAAAACAGTTAAAACTGAGCCCAAAAAACGGGGCCTGGACTGACTAAAATCATTGACGTAAAAGATCGTAGAACCGTGAAGATGGAAGACGTTACGGGGAAGCCTTATGCCGCCTATCCTCCAATCACCAGAGCAAAGAGGATGAGTGAGTATGTGTGTGAAGCAGATCCATCATCAAATTCTTACGACAGATACTCGGAAACAAGTGGCCTGAAAAAAAATCTCCAGCAAAAACCTATGGAAACAGAACCGCTAAGAAACGGACCATCTTATCATGACGCGCTGGGGTTGGCATAACTTGAGCAACACCTAGGAGTGCTGTATCGTGCGTCTTTAGATTGGAACAGACTATGCGAAAGCAAACAAGGGCGACCTAGAAACACCTAGTGTCGTGGCCTGTAGAGAGAATTATATTTAGATCAGGTAAGCATGAGTTGGGGCGAGGCTAAAAAGAGGGCCAAGACGAACTACAATGGAAACCCTGTTTCACCGCTGGGACAAGAAAGAACAACTCCTCCTTGTGCTGCGCACAAGGAGCTGGAAGTGTGCCATGTTTCGTAGGAAAATCTCTTTTCTTTATTATTTATACATGGCGTCTCCCTTTCAAGGAACACCCCAGCATGCGCAGAGTTCCACTTCTACCCGCCTCACCAGACGCATTCCCCATTTCTAGTGATGTAGAGATGTAACTTACTAAATGTTGATCTAAGCTCTTAAGCTTTTTTTGCACAGCGGCACAGCAATGATTAAGTGTGTCCCGGCAAGAGGTAGCCGTTTGAGCCCGTGGACGACAGATTGACTCCTTGGGGTTTCTTAGCAAACCGACGTAGCCTTTAGTCTTACCACTCAAAGGAGCCCTTCATCCCAAGAACGTTTTTACTGCTCTTATGCCTTCCTTCCCGTCAGTACAGTCTTTATATCTTTGAGCCGTTTATAAAGCGTGTGCTGATTGTTGGACTTAAAGTTAACGTCTTGAATATTAAGGAGAGGACAAAATACATGCGCCACGTTTGCACAAACGGGTTTCATGCAAGAACCGCTAAGAATCTCTTTCTATTACCCCCTAAGGCATTGCCACAAAGACAATACGAACCAAAACGCTTTTGGGGAGTAGGCAGTGTGCACACCCACCCTTCAACGTGTTGCGTCCTGCGGACAGAAAGATCTCAATTCGCACTTTTTTGACCGGGGCATAATATTATTCTTACTTGAGGTACTATGCCTACCCACGGAAATTAAATACAGACAATTCCTTTGGACTTCACTTACAAAAATCGCGGAGCAGCTGCAGGACGCTAACAATATCAATACAGAAAACAAGGCAACCAGGCAAAAAACAAGATCAAATATCGGGAATATCAACTACGTCACCGATAGCAGAGCACGCAAAAGCCAAATTAACAAGGAGGAAAGAGGGATGTCAGCTTTGACATATCTGGAACCCTTTCGTTCCTCATATTCCTCCGGAAAGGACCAATTTCTATTGCACCCCGTGGCCACCTACAGATAATGGCCACCTACGTTTTGCATACTGCTTCGGGTAAGTCAACGAGTTAAGCAAAAGTTCATCGATTGGCGGAGTTTACTTAAGACTTTGTTATACAATGCGCGACAGAAAAGCAATTTTTTAGCATTTACATAATTACTGATGTGGTGGCAGGTCAATGTCTTACAAGTCAATAAAATGAGAAGAAAGCGCCCGAAAGTATGCTGTAGGATATTGGGTTAAAGTGGATCCCAATAAACTTAATTTGTGGGTTGCTTCAATGTTTTGGTGAAAAACTCTTAATACTGCAATTTTGAAACGAGAAGACTTGGGATCCATACAACAACAAAGGAGCCTTGCTCTGAAGATGAAAGCGAACACGGATGGAAACATAACAGTTCTTCCTTAGTTGCTAAGGAAGCACTTGTGCTTCTTTTTCGTCAGTGCGAAAAGAGCGTCAATCCTTTTAAACACTAGACACGAGAGGAACATGGGAGGAAACATGTCACTGATCTCCAGTGTCTTGCTGAAGCACAGTTCGTCCAGAAAGTGGAGACAATGGAGTATCATTAGGCGGGTTCAGCAAAATCTCTGAGATCAGAGGAAGCCCTCTTCGTCATACTCATCATTATCACTTTAATCCGTTTCACTACTGTCAGCGTATTCAAGGGCATACACAAACGGCACATCAACAAAATGAGAAGAAAAAAAAGAAAACCGTAGAACGTCAAATCAAAGAAAGAGGAACAGGACTGAAAACAACGTCCAACGAGTTTATGGAATCTGTGCTGGAAACCCGCGAGGAAATGATCATCCACAATGCCTGGTGTACCCTCCTAGCCTGGTCGTCCTGAAAGAGTGTATTAAAGTTGAGAATGTTGCCACGTCGTCATTCAGACGAGATGGGCCATACATCGCATAGCTCTTGGAAGGGCTGAAAGAAGCAGAATCACTACCAACTTTAAGCAGGAAGTCAGAGACTATGTTTACACCTTCATGTATCCTGAAGAGTACACTCTTAATGAAATCAATACTGAAAGTGACTCCCACAGCAGTACAAGCGACGAGGAAGCGCTCGACGATAGTGAAGATGAAGATGAGTGCCAGTGAAAGTTGTATTATGAAGTAAGGGACTGGTCAAAAAGTATTGGGGGGGGGGGGGTGGGCCGGAGCAGAGAGGGGGTGGGTCATCAGTTTTTGAACCCTTGGTTAGGGGTGGGTCGTTCAATTTTCAGCTACCCCGGAGGGTTGGGTCATCCTGTTTTTTTTTTTTTTATGGGGATTGGCACACATTTGACACAATCGACAACTAAGGTAACTCCTTTCAAGCAATTAAAGCAAGTGACACACTTGAACACCAGCCAACGGTCTGCCATGCACACAACCATATCACCCGGGCAGTGGCAGCCATGGACAGCTGTTTCTACCTTATTAGGCCTCATCAGCATGGCATAGCCGACGGACAGAAATGTGACCAAGAGCCCTAAGCACAAGTCTTGCAATGCGCTGCTATAGATGAATCCTGCGTATAAAATATGTCACTATCAACAGAATGTTCCGCCGCATTACTGTCTTTCCTGGGGGGGAGTACTCAATATATCCCTGGGTGAGGAGGTGCGGCCCGGCCCCTCATACCCTGACCCTGTTTAAGACAAATATCGTTGATTTTCTTACCCTGTTTAAGACAGAATTCCGATTTTTGATACCCTGTTTAAGACATAGGTTAAAAGTTGCGGTTACAAATTGTGTGGCTTTCTTGTTGTGTAATCAATGAAAATTTATTGTGCCTGGTATGAATGCCAAAGTCAACGGAAGTCAACATTAATTTACAAGAGCTTGTAAAAATTTTGCTGTCAATCGTCCAAGAAAAGATATCCCAATAGAGACAAAAATTGATAAATCGATACCCTGATTAAGACAAAAAATGATAAATTCGATACCCTGTTTAAGACAAAAATCCCGAAAAACATACCCTGGCTGGCCGCACTTCCCCATTAAGCCCTTGTAAGGGAGTACCCCCCCCCCCCCCGTGCTATCTTTTTTCTCAGGCGAGTGCAAAGCACCCCTTAATTAAAGCCTGAGCTCCACACTATCCGTAAGGCACTTGGCAGACCGTGGGTTGGTGTTTGAGTAGTGTGTCACTTGCTTTTATTGTTTGTTAACTCCGTTCAGTTCCAAGGGACAAAAACTTCTCGAGCCGCATTTGAAAAAGTTATTGTTAGGAAATAAAACTAAAACGAAAATAATACCATTTCATCCACAAAAGGTGATTTTGTCAGATTATGTAACCAAAAATGTCATGTCTTATGCGGGGTGGGGGAGGGGGGGTGGGTCATGTGATTTTCAACCTTCATTTAAGGGTGGGTCATTCAGTTTTGTGCCAAATGGAAGGGGTGGGTCATGTGTTTTCCAACCACCACATTTTGAAATGCTCCGGCCCACCCCCCCCTGTACTTTTTGACCGGTCCCTAACAGTGTTAGTTTAAAGCTCTCTTTAGTAGTTATACAAATACTTTTCCGTCATTAAACATTATTTTCAACCAAAAGGAAGGTTTGTAATAAATTTGTATCCTGTCTAATATGTTTGTTCTCTACCAATTTTTCACTATTTAAACATCATGCCATTTCAAAGTGATAGTAAAATATTTCACATAACTACCCCTTTTTCGTTATTTTTTTTGGGATGGCCTCTCTTGATAGCCATATTTTCACATCGTCACCTCATAAAAAAATGAATGGTCCCTAGACTTTACGACCAATAAAGTTGATAGACGACTAAGAGCAATATACTAAAACAACTAGAAAGCAATAAAAGAAGCTAGAAAACTTGAAAACATATTTGCCAGTAGAACAGACTTCCTTCGCAAGGAAAATGGCAGCGAGGAAAATTAAGTTCAGATCTGAAAAATTTCAGTTTGTACTAACGAGTTCGACGCAGATACCTACCGCTCGGTAAATAACATTCCTGTCAGTCGACAAAATTAACTTGCAGTTGTTTAGGTTTGTTGTTTCCTTTTCGTAATTTTTTTCACCCCATTACAATAATAACTTCATTTCACCCAATCACAGTAACGATCCATTTAAAAAAATATATTCTCGAAATCAACACAAAGACTGACTCCATGAATAAAGCTGTGCAAGAATAGAACACTGGTTTTGTACGGGCTTTTCAAAGGCTCAAAAGACCTTTCACCGGGATCATTAATTTAACCTCGCAGGCCGAAAATAATTTTTTGAACTATTGTGTACTTTTTGAAGACTGTTTTAGTGCTTCATGAATTTCAATTGCGAGGAAGGACAATGCTAAACAATCTTTCTAGGTTTATTTAACAAACAAATTAAAAAGAAATAAAAAGTAACTACGTTATTTGCCAGCCTAGGTCCGTATGGTGAAAAGCTGTTCTTGCGGTTTTGAGTGACTCAGTGACCTCAGAAAAAACTTTTTCTTTATACGGACCTCCCGATCGCAAATAAAATGCATGTGTGTTTGTCACTTTACTCTGATCTTTCTGTTAAGGAATTTCTTTGATTCGGAGGTATTTTCTTTTACATCGCAAAGCAAACACACATGAATGAAAATTTGTTCTTACCTGGTGACATTTAAAGCACACCCACTCGTAAGATGGCTTTTCAGTGGCCAAGTCATTATCAGCAGCCGCCAAGTCGGCTTCTGCCTGTCTGAACCAACGCCTTGCCTCGCCTGGTTGAGGATTCTTCTTGCAGAAACTTGGAGGAATACATGGCCATGAATCACCGCTCCTCGATGTAGATTCACTGGTCCCATATTTTCTGATAAAGGTTTCTTTGTACTCGCGGCGCTGTGCATTATGCTGTCGAGCACGTTCTCTCCAGTGATTGAAGAAGGTTTCGTAGGAACTTTGGTGATTCTCACTCTCTCCCTCTCGTCTTTCTTCTTTTTCCAACCTTGCAATTTCGTTTTGTATGTGCTGGAAAGCTTCCGTGCAGAAAGTTTCGTCTCCAAGATTCTTATCCGGATGCCACCGTAGAAAAAGTCGCTTGACAATTTTTCTTCTTCTTTCTTCAGGTAGCCGCCACGCTTCTTCTAGCACGTCAGAGATCTCAGCAAAAATCTTCTTATTGTCTCGTGCTTGAGTTGCAGTTTCTTGCTCCTCTGACAAACCAAGGGAAGAAGATTGAAGACGATGAAATTTGTACAGTTCGGCAAATTCAACAACCCGGGGTTCTTTGTCATGTCCAACGTTAATCTTGAAGAACTTTCCAAACAGAGTTGACGTTTCCTCAACATTTACTTCTTCAATTATCACGGCGTAGATGAATGTAGCATCTCCTTTCTTCTTCTGCATACTTGGGTCGTCCATTTCGTACCCAACATATTCACCAGGCGCGAGATTTTCAAAGGCTTCGTTCAACAGATGATGGTCTTCGATCGGGATGAAACTTCCTGGCTGTGGTAAGAGATCACTGCTCGATGCATTGTAAGAGTCGTCTTGCCGAACATCCATCTCATCCAGGATGGACCAAATCTTGTTGGGATCACTGCGTAACATCTCAGGAATGAACATCACTGTCTCCTGGAGCAATCCTCCACATGCTTCTGCAATGACTCGAGTTAAGGGCAAATATATCTTACTAAGGCTATCCTCTGCCTCGGCATTAACATAGACCTTCCAGACATTTTTGTCATCTTCAAAAACTTTGTCTACAAAGTATGGCACTTCAGCTTTGCTACCGGGAACTTCCGCTCCTTTGAACATCAGTTTTGTCTCAATTTTGATCATTCCCAAGAACTCGATATTTCGTAGTCTGCCTTCTATAGAAGCGATTAAACTTTCCGCCAACTTTCCTTTTTCATGGTGTGCGTGCCGAATGAGCCTCAAAACTCCGTGAAAGAATTGTTCCGAGCAAAGTTGTTTCTTCAGGGTGTGAGCAACGCTAAGCTGAACGGCCACTTCGTCGCTGCAATCAGAAAATGTTTCTTCGATTGCATCGGACAGCATCTGCGGTCGAACAGCTGTCGGTAGATTCATTACCAAGTCTTTGTAGTTCAAGGAAGAATTGCATTGGAGTCCCGCCTTTTTAAAGTCCACCACAAATAGTTGTTTGAGGTTTTGGAGACGACTCTTTAAATGAGGAGCGTCGTCAAACATTAACTCGGTCGAATTGTGCAAGACAACAGGAAGAGCTCCTTGGTAGCTACTTTCTGGAATTAGTGCTGGTAAGAACAGCTGTGAAAGACTTTCCCCTTCGGTGGGATTCTCTTGCAGCTTTTCGAAGAATCCTCTGACAGCTCTTAACGCACTTTGGATCTCATTTGGATGGAGTTTCTCTCCCTGACATTGGTCATGTAACATTTCCAAGACCATGGCGTAGTGAGACGTTGTAACAGACCTGGAGCAACCTAAGAGCAGAAATAGTTTGTGAAACTCTCCGAGGTCATGAGGTACTCTATAAAGGAATGGCTTTATTTCAAGGCTCTCGTACAATTCCAGGACGACTTGCTTAGGTTCGGCAAACCATGTTCCACGTTCGACCAAAATGCAGGGGCTACTATGCAGGACTTTTACGTCATGTTTTGTAGTGACTTTTTGCTGCAAAAATTTGTAGACGCTTTTCATGACTGACTTTCGCCTTAAACACTGCTCCTCTGAGACTTCCCTTCCATTTTCTGTCACAAGGCGATTACAGATGTTTTGACAATGTGAAGTAACCAAGTCTAAAGCAGGTTCTGGCACGACTTTAAGACAGGCAAGAATCTTGTTACAAAAAGCGTCTCTAGTCAAGTTCCAAGGAGCCTTCACTTCAAGTACAAATCGTGGATCCGCCCATCGTGGAAGTAGGTGTGCCGTTGTCCACACAATTTCAGCATGATCAGAAACGACAGAGTCTTCGAATGTAATATAAAGAGATTGCCCATCTTTTCTTTCACCATACTGCCCATGCAGGGCTAAAAGGTCACTAGACACTGGCTCTGACACTACAAAACGAATACCACAAACAGATTGCAGAAGCCCATGATCCAATACTTCAGATCGACTTAACAGTTGCGACACTAGGAGTTTTGACTTTTCGTCTGTCTTCACACTTCGCTGCGTTGCCGCTTCGTGAGCAACTTCCTCAGCAAATTTCCTGAAATGATGGGGAGAAATTTCACAGACCATACCAATCTTTCTCAGAAACGACAACCACTCTTTTGACTTGAAAGGTTCAGGTGGAAACATCTCCACTGAAAGCATGGCCTTGAAAATACCATTGTACGGATCATGGAAGTATGATGCTCTCTTCAAGTCTCCCTCCTTTGTGGTGATGATCTCAGAGCTTCTCAAACTGTATAACACTCTGTGCTCATCTTCCTTGTTTGCTGACGTACTTGGAAGTAAGGTATCTCTCACGTATTTGAGGTGAGCAAGTCTTACGTCTTTGCTGAAGGCTTTAAAAAGTACTAAGATGAACTTACAATACACGTCAACGGGGGAGATACTGTCAAAAGCCAAAAATTGGTAGAGGGCAGAAAGAGATGGAACAGCTTTAAGAAACACCACATCTAGCTCCCCTTGCAGAGCATCCATCTCATTCGTTGGTACTCCATCTGGGAGAACGCACACTCGTTTGTGGTGATGAAGGCTGATGAGGTCACCGTGTGTTGATGGATAAAAAGGAAGCTTTTTCAACGTTGAATTGCTACCGGGTGAGTTTTGTAAACAGTGTGCATTGTCGCTGAAATACTTAAGGATGATGATACAGTCGTCAGGTTTCAGTCTTCCAGCTAGCGAATGTGGGCTTGGGTTCATCATGTGGTCAAGCGCTGTAAGCAATGATGCTGGGGTGGCCAGGGACGCCACAACTTGCCGTGCTAAGAAGCAAGAATCCATCCAAGCTGAGTATGACATGCCTGCATTATACAGAACATTACAATTCAGCTCAGGCAGACCAAGTGTTCTTAAAGCGTTTACCAGGCGCACATTGCTATCTGTGAAATCTAGGACACATTCTGCTAATTTCACCGCCACCAGGATGTTTTTTGTAGTTTCCTCGCAAGCATTTGCGTCAACAGATCTAGGTGTTAGGACGGTCTGAGTCGCAGGGAGAATGCTCCAGTTGGACAGTGGTTTGAGCATGGAACGAATGCGGGATGACGTGCTTTCATGACTTCTACTGGCATCATTCACAACACTCTTCGAGATGATAGCCAAAAAGCTCCAAACTCTGGATATCCAAAGGCCGTTTGGTAATTCAGTATTGCTTGGACACCACTCTTCAAGATAACCTTCGGGTAGTGTGTCACTTAAGTGAAGAGCCAAAGCGTTGACGTCAAAATGCATGAACACAGACGCCCGACGACTCACTGCATCACTAAATATATTCGCCATAACTTGCTCATGGACGAACATGTTCTTGGATTTTGGCAAGATGTCGTGATAGGGAGAAAGAAACTTTCGATCACTTTCACTGAACGCACGGAGCCAATTGTCTTGCGTTAGAAGCAAGGGGAGGCCTGACAGATTATATAAGAAGTATGGATGATCCCTGCAGTAGCCCAGTACCAATATAACACCACTGCTGTCTTTAAATGGAGTTTTTACAACATTAACGGGGAAAGATCCAATCTTGCAAAAGGGATCTTGACTGTTGAAAGTCTTGTAGAACTCCATAACAACGCCAGGTGATATGCAGCAGCATCTCACTTCTGAATTGCCGAAATCTCTAAACACGGCCATGGAAAATTGCACAAGGTTGAAACCCGTTTGAAGCAAAATTCTCTCGAAAGCCCGCCGATTCTCCGCACTGTTGTCTTTCCTTCCAAAACAGCCACTAGTTTCAAGATTGTTGAAGAATGCCTGGTTCTTTCCAGTGCCAGTTGGAGGAAGCCACGTCAGTTCAACGTTACTCATAGAACCATACGTACATACATCTCGCACCACAGGAAGAAATCTCAATCCCTTGCTATCCATTCCATAATACACAGATCTTGCTAGCATCTTCCAATAAGGATCACTTAAGTTACTAAAGCGTGGAAAAAGCTTCTCATAAAATTCAAGCTTTTCAATCAATTTTGATTTGCTGCAACTCAGATTCGCTCTTGGCAAGATTGGCAGTTGCAAGAGACTCCTCACCTCGTCCAACAGTGTTAGATAGCACGACGCTATAACATCTTTTAGCAAAGAGTTGTTCCAGTCAGTCCGGTAACCATCACTTTCACAATCTTTCCACAGACCTCTCCTGGCCTCATGGTCTAATGCAAAGTGACCATTGATGTGGACTGGAAGACCTGTTTCTAAAGGAAGCGGAAGGAAGCAGTAAGCTTTACTTTTTCTTCTCTTTGGCTCCTTGTGTATTGATTTGTTTTCCAAGAGACAGGCAACACCACCTCGAGGAAGCATCCCAAGGTCACCATTTCGGTAAGCATGGAGTATTCTTGGTTGCATTTCATTCTCCGACCCAATTTGCTGGACAATAAGCCACTTTTCCTCATTCCCAAGGCTATCACTTAAGTTAAGAGCATAGCTACATTTTTCCACCTCAATGCTGCAGAGAGAAAAGCCATTTCTTTGATCATCTGACTTCCTAATCTGTTTAATGTAAGTGGCAAACTTCTGCCTTTTGACTGCATCTTCTTCGGTCATCACTGCTTCAACTGAGTAAGAATTCACCACTTGACCACTTTCGTCGATGTCACACAAAGTGATCTTCTTCACGTTGTTTACAAAAACTAGAACTTCAAACAGCTCTTTCTTCAGCGCATCCATCATTTTATCCAAATCTTCCACTGTAACTGGATTGGGGGATATCTTAGAATCACATGCCATTTCTTGAGTTCTAAGAGGAAATCGAAACATGGTCGAATTCTCTAAAGGAAAACGTTCTTCCAGGTAACAATCAAAAACATCCGGAACAGGTTCTTCAACTTTGTGACTTCTGTGTACATTCTGCCTGGTTCTAGAGGATTGGCACCAGGAACGTACTGGCAATGTGGATCAAATACACACAAAACATCTCCTATTTCTTCGCCATTGGACATAAACGAAGGGACGTCAGTCAAGTGGTAGACAGCATTGAAACCGACACCATACTGGCCTGTTTTGTTTGGATCATTTCCTTTGCTGCCTTCCCCGAGGTTTTGTATACCTGCAATATCGGCCTTAGTGAATGGCTTGTTGTTGTATACGCATAACGCAGGACCTTGCAGTGGAACCCAGCTGTCTTCGAACACTCGCTCGGTTGGATGGCTACGGGAATCCTTTATGAAAAAAATCTCAGTTGCCTGTGCATCATCAGCATTCTGGAGCAGTTCTTTCAAGAGCTCTTTTCCAAAAGGATAGCCAGTTAGAATTCGTTTCAAGCGATTTGTTAGTTTCTCTTTTTGTCCAAAAGAAAGTCCCAATGAGTAATGACGTAACGCCTCTTCTCTCTGTGTTTTGACACCCAATTCGACACTTGTTGTGCAAGGAATGTCTGGACTGACAAATTGAACGTCCAGACTACCTGGAATCCAAGGACAATCTTGTATGCAAAGCTCACTGACGGGTAGCATTACGCCTTTAGAGTTAGGAAGATGAATCAATGTCCTCTTGTCCTCTGTTTTGAACTCAACTCCAGGGGCTTTCAACGCTTTCGCTAATTCGTTGGCCAGGTTCACAGCAACAAGACGTGTCTGCCCGTCCAACTGTCGTTTTCCAAAGTCATGCTCTTCGTGTATTTGTTGCAAAGCAGATATGAAATCTTGTGTATCGAACATATCTCTTACGGACGCTACTTTCATTAGTGTTGAAAAACGCCTAGCCATCTCTTCAGGAACTTTGAACAAATAGGGAGAACATTCAACGGGCAGTGAGAACGCCACTTGATTTGCTCTCACAAACTCATTTCTCACAAGAATGCATTTTTTCCCTCGAAGGGAATCGGCTATTTGGATTTCATCATCTTGAAGAGCGTCCTGGAGGAAAGTATAAGATGCAATGCACACCTTTCTAACTTCTTCCACTCCCGAGATGTCAACTCTTGTAGATATGGCTTCATTTAGTTGGGACATCGCATGCTCCGTTGTAGCCTGGCGGTCGTCGAACTTCAACAACTTTTTCACCTTTGGTGGGATAAACAAGTCTACAATTGGCTCAGTGCAACACACTAGATACATTTCATCGCGTGAAAATCCCTCGTTTGGCGATACAAAGTTGAAGTCGGTCCCACCTTCAAACTGACTACCTTTCCATGACAGAGGAAACGTCTCCGGTTTCTTGAGGACTGGGAGAAATTCAGCTTTCAAGAGACGTCTTTGAACATCCGAGGGAAGGTCTATATTGCCATCCGTCAGCTTTTCCTCTAGAAAAGTTATCAAATTCTTCGCCCTCGTTAATGCCGCATCGCTAGAACTTTTGTTCAAGTGGTGAATACTTTCCGCTCTTTCTGCAACTTCACCCCATGAAAGATCATCTGTCGCCATTCCAAGTTGTTCCAGTCTAAAGAGATGTGAAGGACTCCGAAATGCTTTATCGGTGCCAAAGGGAAATCGTCCATCTTCATCGCAATATAGCATCGCAGCACGTCTGCTTGGATGGACAAGTTGACTTGGGCGTTTGAGTGTCTGACCGCGGGGTGATGCTGGGATGCAGCTGTTGTTCTTGATCATTTCCTTAAAGTCTCCACTGTTATCATTGAGAGCATATAAGACCAAGTTGTCTCTTAAGACAGAGGGTATGTGAGCAATATTTGGGAAGAACAGTTCAATGAAGAATCTCTCTTTGTTATAGCCTTTGGCCTGGATATCTTTTCCAAGCCCGTAGTCTACAAATGACTGGTACACATCGTCAGGAAGATCAATTACAGTTTGATTGCCTTTCGCTAACAACTGCAGAACTTCAAATGAAATGTCTCCCACCTGGGTATCCTTATGAAACTGTGGATCAAGAAAAACAACTTCACCAATGGACACCCATCTGCTTCCATCTGAAAAAAGGGAATAACTTGGATTAGCAAGGCGTTCATACAATGAACGCGCAAGGGTCTCACAGTTTGAGTGTACTTCACAAGACTTTGGCCACAATGAAAAGAACTGGTATTTTCTAGAGGTTTTCGTGGCTGACTTCAAGTCTTCAAGAAGGTCCAAGTATGCTGCACAAACAGAATCTTGTAATAGAACATTGTTCCACTCGACACCAATACTGGCTTTGTCATCCTCTGTTGTTTCCTTCAAATTTCGTCTGTTCGACGCTACTGCAAAGGCTCCATTCACATGCACGGGTAGACCACTGTGAATCGGAAGTGGAAGGTAACAAAAAACTTTTCCCGTGTGATCCAATCCGCTAGACTCTTCGCAAACAGGTACAGGTAAGAGAGAATCACCAAGCGACAATTTAACAGCCACTCCTGCTGAGGGTAGAAGACTCTTGTCTTTCTCTGAAAACTGCATTGCTTGACCCTTGCCCATCGAGGAAACGACGAGCCACGTCCCAGCATCACTAGGTACACAAAGTTTGTTTCCAAAGAAGACACGCCCGTATTCCGTACAGATGCTGCTGATGTTGATTGTAAGTGCAGACTTTAGCAGAACAGTATTGGAGTTGACGGCGCCTCCTTTATGCTTCGCAACGTCAGATGATGCTCGAAGAAAGTTGCACTGTTCCAAAAGAAACCTTTCCCGATCACTTAGCCTGTTAGCAGCGGGTGGAAGGGTGACTGGGCAAGACAATTCCCTTCTTATTCCAGCTTCGGATAACGATTTAGAAACTTCATAAATCTTCTCAGGTATTGGATGTCCGGTAGAATCACCGGTCAAATGAGAGATGCTGACACTACGAACATTTTGTGTAAACAAAAGTAGGGATCCAGCTCCATGAATAAAACGTTGCAACAGTTCTTTCATTTGCTTGGAATCGTAATCGCTTTGCCTGATTTCACTTTTCATTGCTTGCTCTTTGGTTCGTAAAGGGAAGCGAAATAGCGTCCCTTTGTAGGAGTTGTCTTCTTTTTCTAGATGAAGATCACAACCAAAAATACCGTTGAAAGGTTTGAATTGATTTCGATATTTTCGCAGTTTTCTTCGTGTTTTTGTTCAGGTTGATCTTCATACCTGGTTTGGCCTTGTTCCTGATTGCTTTTCCGAGATAAAAGGTGTTGGGATCAAAAATGACAAAATGATTTCTGCTCACGAACATCGGTACATCTGTCAGATTGTAAACTGCATTAAAACCAAGTCCAAATTTTCCAATTTTCTCGGTGTCATGCTCTTTAGTCGCACCGCTCAATTTTGTTATGTTCTCGAAATCCTCGTCTTGAAACTCTGCATCGTTGTAAACCCACAGTGCAGGACCCTGGCAGTGGCTCATCCCGTCATCAATCAGACAGGTCATGGCATCCTCGTTTGCTCTTTCATCGTACAGAAAGTTAACTTCCGTCGCACCAGCATCGTCTGCGTTTTGAATAAGCTCCTTTGGCACCGCAAATCCATCTGTATAATCCTCCAAAAGTCTACTGAGTCTTCGAGTGAGCTTCTCCTCCTGTCCAAACTCTTCGCCTACTGCTAACTCATCGGGATCTAGCATACAGTTAGTAAGGTTTCGAACGTTTAACTGTTCGGCTGTGCTGTTTGGGACGTTCGGGTGTACCATCAAGTAGTGCATCTCTTCGTCATCATTCTCGATACCAAGCCACCCGTCTTCACAATACATGCAACTTTCAACTGGTGCAAGCTTAACATACGCGTCCCCTTCGACATAGGTTGGAAGAAGAATCTTGTTTTGAAGCCCAGGCAGTTTACCAACGTTTGGCTTCACTTCATTCAAGATGTCAATGGATAGCTTCAGGTCCTTTTTGACATCGGCATCTTCAAATTGGATACGATCGTATTTCTCCTTAATCATGGTGAGGACATCGAGCAAAAGACTATCATCGCATTGTTTCTGCATGCCAAACGTAAAGAAGAATTCGGAGAACTGAACCATCTCTGAGGGAAGGGCACAGATGTAAGGCGACAAGTCTATGGAAGGTTTCTCTGACAACACAACTTTAGGAGAGGAAAATCCATCGCCATTCCAAATCCAACTAGGAATCTCAATTCCCTGCAAGGCATTCGTGACATCTACGTAATCTGCAGAACTTAGAAAGGAATAGATCTCTTTCACCATCAAAACGTAGTATGGCTTTTCATCTCTTTTGTAGTCCACAATCACAGTTCTAAAATGTTTAACAACGTCCGACACACAAGGCTTCTGATTCCAGCTAAAATATTCGATCAGTTCTCTTGAACGTACGTCAATGACCGGCTGTACGGATCCAATTAGGCTAGCAATCTCTTTACTCTTAACTTCTGTGGGCTTGTAGAAGTACCTTTCTTTTTCCGTGTCGCCTAAAAAATGAAGGCTCTCGGGAAAATCATCAGGCTTTTGCGTCAAAACGGGCACCCAAGCAATATCGCGAAGCAGCAATCCTAAAGGTCTTCCAGAAATGGCCTCTTCAAGTTTCGTCGGATTCCGGGTTAAATACTCCATTAGGGCCGCAGCCTTTAGTCTTGTTGTCGAGGTACTGGAATTTTCATTAATACTTTTGGCAATCTGGTAGAGGTCTTGGGCGGCGATCATTTTTTCCTTTTTCATGCCAAGTCTCTCAAGAACCGCGAAGACTGCAGGGTCAGTATACTGCGTTTCAACAGGAAAGACATCTTCACCAGCAAACAGTTTCTTTAACAGTTCTTCTCTGGGATCAAACAAGTCTAATGCCCTCATCCGTCCATTTTGGTTGCCACAAACGGTACCATTTTCATCATCGCTTCAAATTCGGGGTTAGCGTAAACATGATATCGCTTCAACACAAAGGCCATAAGTCGGTCAATCTCTTCTCCAGAATAGAGCCCAGCAATGACATCTGGAAATACTTCCTTGCACAAGTATTCTGTTGTCGCTGGTATTCTTATGTCTAGCATACGTACCAATTGTTTGGAGCTGGCCTCTTTAATGTCGATGGCATCTCGTCGGGGAGTCACTGGAAGTATCTCTTCTGGTGCTGCAGAGAATACCTCCTTCTTTGAAACAAACTTTTCTGACAGAGTTTCGAAAAGAGGAAGGTAAAGAAGAAGTTCCTTCTCTTCATGATGAATGCATTCGGCTTTAGAAACAAAATTCCTCAAAGCTCGTTTACCAACATCATCCACCTTTTCAAGCAGAATGGCAGAAAGCATTCCGACACTCATTACGGAACTCGAGGTGCAAGCCACCATAGAACGTAGGACACCTTCGGCAGAGAGCGGGTGGACAAATGTAGGCAACAGGGCAGGATGGAGACTTGTTGGAAACTCTTGCATGATCATCACGCCGAGCAGATTCAAAACGTCTACCACTGGTTTCTCAAGACGATTATCCCGTTTTGAAACAACAACTTTCGACGGCTTAGTTAGCTTAGTTAAAATCACTGGGATTTGAGAAAGATCAAGAGGAATCAGGGAAGACTTTCAAACCTAGAGAGATCATCTACTGTTGGAAACGTTTCTCTCAAGTAACGCCACACGCCCTTGAGCCAATCTTTTGACGGATGGTTATAGTTTTCATCCCCAGGAAACCACCGGACCACGTCACCTTCGAGCCATTCCGTAGGTAATGCCTTCTCTAGAAGAGCAGGGACATCACTTTTTGAAAGGAACTTTATCTGGGTGCATCCTGTTGGGAAAGAAAATATTTTGACATAAATTTAGGACCCTTACAAAAGGTCTTTTTTGTCCTCCCTAAATAAAAAAGCTATATTTGCTTCTCAAGATTAACACTTAAAAAAAATATTGGATAACATTGAAGCTTGGATATGCCTCGGTTTTCCTATAAAGGATTGCAAATGGTAAAGAGAAAAGCTACCATCGACAAAAGCCAAAAAAGGTTAATTTAGGTATCATGCATTGTATTACAAGAAACTCGCTGATCCTACTAAGTAAAATCCGTGACACAAAATGTGGATATGGGACAAACAGTCTTCTATTCATGACAAGATTTCATATCTAAAACCTTCAATACTTTCAGCCTCTGAGTTCCTCGAATTTAATTTTCTAAAATGAACCACGCTAAAATGTATGCAAGGTATAAGTGAATTTTATACCTTCCTCTGCAATGGTCTTAAGTTTTCTCAAAATGCTTTCATCGACATCTAGGTCTAGGAATCTCTCTCGCAAACCAGGTACTAGCTCTTGCGGATGATCAGGGGAGGTGATGTAAACAGCATCCGCCGATTTTGTAAAAGTTGTAAAGGTCCCGTCAGATACAGGCAGAAGGACTAAGCCTAGCAGCTCGGGAAAATCATCATCTTCAAGCACAAATCGGAGAAGTGACAACTTCTCCATGTGACTTAGACTTTCATAACAGGAAGGAGTTTCCTTGAGAGCTTGTCGCGCCAACAAGGGAGTGACCTCTGTGATCTCGGTTATCTTCGTTATGGCGTTTAACACGTGGTCAGGCAAAGGGGTGACAGGTTGGTTTGCCTCACGCAAGACTCGAACAATCAGCTCGTTAGTCTCCTTCTCATCAATTCGAACAGCGATGGCATCCTGAACGTGCAGCCATTTGCCTTCATGGGCTGGAGTGTATATTATTTTATTAGTACACAGCAGCTGAAACAAAGGATTCAAGAGTCTGCTCCAGGTGTGGTCAGTGCTACTGATCTTTGGCCATGCCCTGTGTAACAAAGGAAGCCATTGCAGCAATTGGTTTTTATTCCAACAAAAACAGATATTACACAATGTCCAAGAAAAGCAAGAACGCATGCTGTAGCATGGCGCTGCCAGGACTATAGCTAGTCCCAGTCGTGAGAATGCTAGTCCATAGTTTAAAATCGTAGCAACTAGTGAGTATTCTTTACACTCCTAGGTGAAAAGAAGCTACTGTCACTTGTCCAATCTATAAGTTCAAACTATCCACTTAAGATCTCAAGTGTTAGGCTTAAAACAATATCTGAACCTAACAGTGCTGCTTTGGTAATATCGAGTCACGTTGAAATTCGCTTTTACACTGACAACAATAACTGCAACAAGTGTTGCACATTCAGTGATAATGGGACGAAAAGATTACGCAAACTATAAAATCTAACCTGTAGACTGTTTCTGGTTGCACACTTAAGGTTCTGTCATTGATGGCAGCAATTATCATCGAAGCAAAAGCCTTTGGTACAGCTTCTTCCAAAAGACAAATGTTCCATATCAAGGATTTGTCATTCAGCTTCTCCTGATCCTCTTGATCTGCGTTAGGCGTTTTTATATGACGTCTGTTCTGACTCAATGAAAAAAATCCATTTACATGCACTGGCAGACCAGTTACGCTCTTCTTTTGTACTGGCAAAGGAAGAACACAAAACACGTGACCTTGAATGTCAGGTGTTGGTAGGCCCATACCTGAAGGCATTGCCATAGCAACACCAACTGATGGTAAATAACTGAGGTCTTTGTCCGTCAAAAGCCTTTCAAACTGGGACGAGACCTCACCACCGCAGCAGTAACTTGTAACAAGAAACGAATGTCGTTGAGCGTTGCCCTCCATCAAGTCCTCGAAACCATTTGCTGTCTCAATTGTGATTGGATAAGTAACTGAGACAGGGTTTGGCATATGTTGGCCAGGTTTGATTGCGTTGTAGAACTCTCTTCTTTTACCACGAACAAACTGAAGGCTGTCATCACTGACTTTGACTTGAAATATTTTTCTTGGTTCGGACTCTAATTCCTCTCGGACGTAAAGCTCGATCGATTCCAAATGTTGCAGAAACAAGAGCAACAAGTGAGCATCATTGATAATACTTCCAAACAAAATTTCTACCTTGTGATCAGAGTACAGAGTCTGGGACAGTTCGGAAGGGATGGTACGCAATGGAAAACGGAACAGCGTTCCATTGTACCTTCCCTCAGAGAAGACTTTCTCTGTACAGTCAAATATCTCTTTATAAGGAAGAAATTGATCAGGTATCTTGTTCATAGTTTCATGATCTCTGTTTAATCGCCAGCGGTATCCTGTTCGTCGTTCAAGTCGTCCCTCACTAAAGCACTGTTCCAGCGGGTCAATGAAACCGATTTTTGTGCCACTGAGAATGCTCGGCAAATCTAAAATAAAAACGATAACCGTTGTTAACTTATTGAAACCCAATCTAGATACTCTAAGGTTTCCGCGACTCGTCAAATAATTAACGCTAGTCTTGGAGTTGCCTTTGGTAATTTTCTGAAACCAACTAAGCTTGTGAAAGGGATACATCGGAATACCATATTACCTGAGATGCTCTACTACCTTGCCGACGTGTGCTGAATTTTGTACTCGTGTACACTTTGATCTGGTCTGCTTATATCTGGGAATAGTTGTCTGGTTTCCTTCGTTGTGATATAACGTCGCATATGTAGTAATTGTCGTTGACACTAGGGTAATAAATTCTAAGTAATTTGAGATGAACTATGCATACCCCACTCGAGGTTTGCACATGAAAATTAAAAGTAACTTAGGTGATAGAGTGCCATAATGCCAGCAATGATCAACCCATATAAAGTATAGTGACTAAATGTAAGTTATAAGCTACACCCTTATTCCAGATAATGTTTTGAGAATTATCAGAATAAATCAAATGTCTGATTTTAACTCGAACAACCCTCTCACACAATGTATATCACATGGAACTTGGTAGGCATCCGTGAAAACACTCAAGTATTTAAACTTGTTATTCTTTCGAAAGAGCAAAATTTCAGTAGCATCTTTACCTGTCACATGAAAAACAGACTTGAAACCCAGGCCAAAACGGCCTACTTTCATTGGGTCTTTGCTTTTCACACTGTCGCACAGCATTCGTATGCCTCTCCAGTCGTTTGGGGTAAACTGAGCGTCATTGTATGCATAAAGAGCTGGCCCCTGTTAAAGAGCAAGTTCCAATTACAACTATTTTTTATTATAAAATTCATGAATAAAAATGGTGGGCACTTAATAAAAGCTATGGACTGCTGCTCTAACGGAACACATGAGAACTGTAGTAATTCTGTACATAGTTGATAAAGCGGAATGGTTAGGAAGCACGGCAAACATCAAAGGAGCAAACAAAGATGCCAAGATTTAGGTTGGAAGGTCCATGACCGTGCAAAATCTTTTGTTTTGTGCTCATACACAATGCATGGGTTATGTAACCAACACGTTTCTATAGGTTAGTTCCTCAGTACGGAGTAAACAACTATTGTTTTTTGTGCACGGTCAAGGCCAAAAAAGCGAACAAAAACCTACAACAAAGAGCTTTGTCGGGTTTCATAACCATTCCCCTCTATTAACTATGTTCTGTACAAAGTAATCGCTACCGTTGATTCCTGTTATGTCAAAGAAACATTCGTGAAACTGCGAAATCACTTTGAAAAAGCGAGAATTTTACAAACTGATATAAACCAGCGAAACTGCTTCATCCAGAATTCACAACACCATGAATTTTATGAAAAGCGTGCATTGCCACGTTGCATTATTTATCGCTTATTTTCAAACAATGACTTGCGAATTATCACCTTTACGTCAAAGACATGAGACAATTCCACCTTAATGAATTTTGGAAGGGTTACTTTGGATCTATTCACCTCCCGTGTAATTTATTACATCTAATAAATTTACTACATGAATTTGAACAACTGCTACTAATAGAAGATCAGACTTCCTCAAACTCATTAATAATTTATCAAGTTTAGACAAAGGAATTCATGACCGTGAGGGTGTTTGGATATCTGATCTTAATTAGCATAGATTCAAACGATTCATTTCTCTATTTTGTACTTAGTTTCAGTTCTGATTGAGAAGATAACATCAAGCACTCAAGACAGTGTTTAACCACATGTCCAAAACACCTCGATGTCAGTCAAAAATATATACTGTGCTCTACTGTGTGGTATTCAGTTCAACTCTCTTCTTGGTGTTTAAAAAAAGTAGTGAAACACAGAATTTCATGTTTGATATATTACCTACCTGAAACTGAGCAAGCTCTCTGCTGTGTAGTTTCTCTGTTCCGTAGTTGTGTTTGTCATGAAGGAATTTAACTTGGCTTGCATGTGCGTCTTCAGCATTTTGAATAAGCTCCTGTAAAACATTAGCATCCCAATAGACCATTTTACAGTTGTCTGCTTGGTGACCTGGCCTTTGCATGGCAGCGAGGCTGGAAGTGACCTCACTTTGATACAGACCTCTGTGCATTTGTCATGTAAATGCATCTAGTTAGCATTAGAACAACTTGATTTACACAACAAAAGCAGTGATGTCTAGTCTGTATCAAAACAAGGTCACCTTGAGCCTCGCTGCCATTCAAAGACCAGGTCACTACGCAGACAACTGTAAAATGGTCTATTGACCAACTTGTGTGCTGCACCAATCTCGTGCCCAGAGGCCATATGTACAATCCTTTCTGACAGCACCAAAAATGGGACCTCTGGGCAAGATCAGGGCCAGAATTTATCACAGAGGTTGCCATCTCAACACTGATGTGTGAGAAAGCATTTTTGACATTTCTTGAACTCAGGATGTTTGTGCATGATCAGACAGGGACCATTGTTTTCTGAATCTGGTCTGATTT
>JAHPZR010020299.1:35000-42500 GCA_019787425.1 Platygyra sinensis | reverse complement strand
GGTCTCCCTTTGACGAGTAAAATCGTCTGGCGTTAGACAGAGTAAAATCTATAAGTGGCCACTGGTGGTGAAAGGGTTAATTTAAAAAAATTATTCTCACTTAAGTAACATCTTGGTTTGAGAAATCTTAACCAATTAATGAAATTAAACAGTCGAAAAACCGTCCACTTCTCAAAACAGAACAACGCAATATTGCACTGTATTGCATGCATTGCAGTGCATTGAGTGCAGTGCATTTCATGTTATTGTTCTTTTGATCTATGCTTTAAAATAATTTATTCCCACTTGTCACCTCTTTGTTTGAAAAATCTTAACCAATCTGTCTATCAGGTCAAGTTAATATCTTGGCTGCCACCCAAAAATCTTGAAAAGCTCTTCAGAGTCAAAAAGTTTCTGGTCAATTTAAAACTGACCCGAAATGTATTACTCAGCATAGTTTTCATATCCCAGCCACATAACCCAGCTCACAACCTTACTAACTAATTACAGATTCAATATATATAGATCTAAACAGTATTGAGAATGTAAAAATCAAATGTTAACATCTATATAAGCTGAAGAAATATTACTATCATTATTAGATCAGATCGAGGTCAAAACCCTACTTATAGAGAGGATATTACAAGGCCAGGTTGAGATATGAAATTAGTGAAATACTTTTTAATGTGAGAAGAGAAATTTCCTATCTTCAAGCGACCATATAATTCCTTTTTATTGTATAAAATTCTCACTATACATAACAATACTTCTGGCGATTTTTTGAAGATTTCCGACCACTTTCTGAAGGTTCCAGAAGATTTTACAAAATGTGTTCGAAGGTCAAACGAACGTTTCTGAACATTTTCTGAAAATTTCCGAAGTTATCCGAATATTTCTGTATTAAGATAACTGAGGATTTCTGAAGAAGATCTGAGGATGTTTTGATCATACAACAACAAATTTATGTGCAATTAAAGGGACAAAAAAATTACCAAAAATGTCTTCACATGCTTGGACAAAAATGATATCACAGGTGGGGATATCGTTTTTATCAATTTGATCCTACTCAGCATATCACTTAACTTTTATACAATTAAAAATGGCAGAACTGGCCAGTGAGATGCACAAAGGGATTCGAACCTGTGACCTCCGCGATACCAGTGCAATGCTCTACCAACTGAGCTATGAAGCCACACGTTGGGAGCGAGGCCAATTTGTTGAGTTCATATCTCTGTGAGGAGTGAAATGGTGTGTAGTATATATGAAATAATTCATATGTGAACTGCGGTGGTAGATAAAAGTGAAGAATGATCATTGCAGTTAATTTTCCAATTTAAGCAATTGGAAAGAAGAATATGATATAGAATTTTTTATGGAGACCTCGGAAAAATCCGAGTCCCAGATGGGATTTGTACCCACGACCCTCCGTGATCTAGTCGGATGCTCTAACCACTGAGCTACTGGAGACTCTATGGTGAGCAAGGGTCAATTTGTGGGTCTCGACTGGAACCGCATCGCGCGGTTACACAGCCAAGTAATGACTAGCACACATAAACTCACTAACAGCATCGCGCTGTCACATTAAAGCTCAGTGGTTAGAGCATCCGACTAGATCACGGAGGGTCGTGGGTTCAAATCCCATCTGGGACTCGGATTTTTTTCCGAGGTCTCCATAAAAAATTCTATATCATATTGTTGTTATTTCATCTTTAATATACTCACTTTGGAGGTTGGTTGGCTGCATCTTGATATGCTTTAATGTGACAGCGCGATGCTGTTAGTGAGTTTATGTGTGCCAGTCATTACTTGGCTGTGTAACCGCGCGATGCGGTTCCAGTCGAGACCCACAAATTGACCCTTGCTCACCATAGAGTCTCCAGTAGCTCAGTGGTTAGAGCATCCGACTAGATCACGGAGGGTCGTGGGTTCAAATCCCATCTGGGACTCGGATTTTTTCTGAGGTCTCTATAAAAAATTCTATATCATATTGTTGTTATTTCATCTTTAATATACTCACTTTGGAAAGAAGAAGCCTGAGAAAAAAATCAGGGAGATATGAACTCAACAAATTGGCCTCGCTCCTAACATGCGGCTTCATAGCTCAGTTGGTAGAGCATCGCACCGGTAGGGAGGTCACGGGTTCGAATCCCATTGAAACCCTGATTTTTTTCAGGCTTCTTCTTTCCAATTGCTTAAATTGGAAAATTAACTGCCATGATCATTCTTCACTTTCATCTTCCACCACAATTCACATATGAATTATTTCATTTATACTCCACGGCAGAATGATAACTGATTCATGTCTGAAACTATTGTCTGCACAGAAAAACAATTGAATGGCTTGGTGCAAGACAGTCGTAAATGACTTTTTCGGGTAAATTTTTTTTTCCTTCCGAGTACCTGAATTTTTGCATGTGCTTTTCAGTTTAGTAGAAAAACATTCTCCTGTATCTTTTTGTTGGCTGAAATGCTCTTGTTCTGCTTTGTAATGTGTTCATTGTGCACGCTTCGATATTTTGACTCCGTTTTTCTCAGAAGCAAAGTGCAAACCAGCCAAAAAAAATACAAGGGAATGTTTTACTACTTAATTGAAAAGCACATGCAAAAATTTAGGCACTTTTGAAGGTAAAAAAAATTTTACCCGAAAAAGTCACTTACGACTGTCTTGCACCAAGCCATTCAATTGTGTTTAATTAATGGCTCAGGATATTTAAGACATAGAAAACATGTATCATGGTTCTATCGAGTTATAAAAACACAAGTGGAAGTTCAGGAGAATGAGAAATGTTGTGGGCACACAGCTTTCTTGAGTTCTCCCAAACTTTCATGATCAGCAGGCCATCTGATAGGGTGCGGAAAAAAATGGAAAATTCTGCGGAAATTTTTGGCAATATTATGTGGAAGAAAGTGATGATTATGCAGAAATTTCTAAAAATAATAAAGTTGTCTCCTTGGCTTTTTCAAACCTATAAAAAACACGTTAACATCTTACCAAGAATTTAACTCCTTTGTGACATGTTTTGACCTTTTGCTGCCATTTTTTGACATGTCTTTTTGTTCAACGCAGTTTTTCATAGTTTTTTCTCCTAAGCTTGGTAACCAGGCATTAAATCAGACGAGGAAAACTGGATAACAGAAGTCGAAAACTAGAACCCAGGCCCATCACCAGAAGACGCATGGAATGCCTGGAAGTTTAAAATTGTTTACAAACAAAAAGGCGTGTTTTGGCCGCTGTTTTGGGTGAATAACTTCTTCAAATGATCACTGAATCTCTTTGCTATTTTTGCTTCTGAGGATGGTAAGCAGTTGCTTTCTCGCTTATATGCAGCAATTTTCTAGTTTTGTGCGGAAAAATGCCCCAAGGATGCGGAGGATGCGGAAGTAGGGGAATTATGCGAATCCGCACCACCGTATCCTGTCAGATGCCCTGCATGAGTGTTAATTTCTATAAATTGATAGAACACGGAGAACATGTTTTTTATTTTCTTTAGAACACACTGTGATGACAAAAGGGAAACAACTTTACTTCGATCATCAAAATGTAAATAAATTCTCTTTGCTCACATCATCATTGCACCAACAGCTCGTGCTAGTTCTCTGTTTCTATCGAGTTACAGAAACACAGTTTTTAACCAATCAGCATGCATATTTTCTTAGGGCTGTCTTCTAAACCGATAATTGTGTTAAATTTATAAGAGTCACTCTGCAGTTATGTGACTGAACCATTTAGAACTGTATTTTGTAAACTCTTGTTTCAAATGAAGAGATTAAAACAGCACTACAAGCAACTGGGTAGCACTACAACCAATTTTGTTGAAAATTGTTTACTTTAGGGACTAAAATCTCTCAACACATCTTTTCTCCAACATGACCCTGATTTAATTGTGCTTTTCAAAAATTTCGAAATCGGAAAAAAAAACATCAAAGATGCTGGTGTGCTTGGGTGGGTCGCATAGATTTTTCCAAATTTCAAAAAAGCAAAGGAGCAAGCTGTTGCCTAACAATATTTCAAGGAGCCAGAAGGGCAAAAGTCAAAAAGGTAGGAGCCCAACACGTATGTTTTGGGAGCTGCTGCAAAAATTTAGGTGCCCAAAGGACTTTCTTGGGTGCCCCAGGCTGCTGGGCTCCTGTTAGGCAGCAGCCTTGAAAGGAGCCTGCCACAAAGCTGTCAACCGTTCTCAATAATGACTTCCAATAAGGACAGCATAGGACACAAAACAGAAAAGAGACTGATGTTTTCATTTCGTATGCCTAATCAAAACATGGACAGGTGAAATTTTTTCTTCTGATACTACAGTCAAATGCTGAGCACCTTTTACCTTCAGGACTTAATTTATGGCACTAATGTCATAATCATTACCATCGACGATTGTTCAAGCAAGAGAGCAGCAGCAAGTAATAATCTGCTGTGCTTGTTTAACTATCTTTCAGTCATTAAAATAGACCCATTAACAACTGGGTTTGCTGATACTGAATAGTGAGTAATTGTCCCATTCAGCCGCATGGCAAGTTTGTGACTGAAGACGACAATTCTTGCCACTCAAATTTCGCCTTGTGATTTACGTTTACATTTTACCTAACTGAAACATGACCATGCACACATATTATTTGTCAATTTTATTTCTGGTCTTGCTATTTGATTTTCCAGGCGTTTTAAAGCCAGCCAAATTGAAAATTGGTGTGTAATGCGACCCAGCCCTTGGTTCAAAAAAATATTTGGGAATTAGCTAGAGAGGGTTGGTAAGGTTTGTTATATGATAAAGACTATTATTGTGAACTCATTTATTAAAGAAAAAATTCTAATTAGCACACAAATGCAAAATAACTTTATGTGTGTTCTGCTGATTTGATCATCAGATGTAGTTATGACCTCTACTTTTCCTAGAAACAATTTGTATAATTAGAAAACAGCTGCTACTTACTCATAACTGAGGTTCCAAATATCAGTGTCCACTTATATTAGGGTATCTGGACAAAAAAAAGATAGTATTATTGTTTTTAAATTATTTTCATCATTCTGGTTTTTTTTTTGGCACAGAAACTAATCCCGTTTTAGCCTACACACCCCCTGCTCTTGTGCTAACAAATCAGGCTTAATTTTAGTGAAATTATAAACCTTTTAATTAGGTGGTTAGACATGTCAAGCAGCATGAGTGCTCATGAGCCACATACATGCAAGCTGACAAAAAAGATGCCCTTGACGAGCTAGAGAAAGGCAGCGAATATAAATTACCCCAAAACAGAGCAAACGAGCAAGTCTCATAATTTACAGGGAACTGGAGCAGGCCATACAAGGGAAGGTGTCAAGAGATATTAAGCATTGCATTGTCAATTGTAAGGTAAAGGTTAAGTCTGCATAAGGGCCAATTGTGGGCCACCAGGCCAGACCTTATCCCTGTCTCTGTAGCATGAAGCGACTAAGAGTATTTCTACTACCCCCTGGATGGGATGCTAATCCATTGCAGGGTTATCCCTAGCATTAAATTCACTAGTACCCATTTATACACCTGGGTGCAGAGAGGCACCATGAGAGTAAAGTGTCTTGCCCAAGAACATACCACAATGTCCCCAGATCGCTCGCTCCAGAGTCAAGCACACTAACCATGAGGCCACGTACCACACGTCCCACATCCTCGATCGTACTTTCGAAAATCCAATTCTGATCCCCATCCATGGATTGGCAATCAAACAAAATCAAATACTTAAACCTTTGTGTGAGTTCAATTTTAAAACCAATCACACTCATGATCAGTAGACCAAATTAAACCCTTATTCAACTCTGAATTCATCAGATTATGTTTGATGGGGCCACTGAGTTCTAAATAAATTTGAGTGTGAAATACAGTTTGATTGGATTCGACTGCTAAACTCAATCAAACTTGATCTATGGATTGTCAGTTTGATTAACAGTGAATGACTGTGCCAGGGATGGGAAGGTGCAGCAAGTGGGACAGCAGGGTATGCAAAGCACGAAGTTTTGCCCTTGTTCCCCCACCCCCAATTTATGGAGAGTTGATTTACATGCTTGGTTATTAAATATTTTATTAACCCTTTAGTGCCCAAGGGACCTCCCTTTAACGAGTAAAATCGTCTGGCGTTAGACAGAGTAAAATCTTTAAGTCACTGTTGTGCATTAAAGGGTTAAAAGAGATAGTTTTTTAACCCTTTAGTGCCCAAGGGGCCTCCCTTTGACGAGTAAAATCGTCTGGCGTTAGACAGAGTAAAATCGATAAGTCACTGTTGGGCATTAAAGGGTTAAAAGAGATAGTTTTTTAACCCTTTAGTGCCCAAGGGGCCTCCCTCTGACGAGTAAAATCGTCTGGCATTAGACAGAGTAAAATCTATAAGTCACTGTTGGGCATTGAAGGGTTAAAAGAGAGAGCTTTTTAACTAATGGAAAATGTTTTCTTTGGATTATTCATTCAGAAGTTTCTGTAAACGATGCAAGTACCTGGGCTTGCCTCACACCAGTTACAATCTTGTTACTAGTGTGGAGTACTTAGCCATTGCTGGCTGTAATCATGCATAATTATTCATCTTAATTATTCTGAATTATTCGAGCTTAAACCTCTGATGAAATCGCATGCAAAGTAAATCTATGGAATTACACGGAAATCTTGCCATTCAAGGGACTTTTCAATGTTCAACGCTCGCTAAAAGCAAACAAAAAATTTCGTCTGCATCGTGCAATATGAATTCAAAGCAAACCTGCCCGCTGTAAAGAACAGGTTATGTTTCTAAACAAGCCGATATCAAAATAGCTATGCAAAGTTTGCAAATATGTAGTTAAGTCTCTTCTTAAAAAGTTAATAACTTCAAAAGAAAGGTATACTTCTCTTAAAGAACTTTAAGCTTACCTCTCTCAAAAACATCACTTCGTGCCATCGAAATAAAAGGCAAGCCAACGCAGGTCTAAGCTCTTAGAATCCTCCGCCGATGGATTTCCCGGAAAAACGAACAAATATAGCACCACAATTACATGTAAAGTCACGTGATAAGATTTCTCAGAATCGGATCATATTTCCGGGAAGTCCATTTAAGCCCGTCCACTAAAAAGAAGGCGCTGCGCGGGTCCCGCTTTAATCTCTGCTTTTCGAAACCTCGAAGAAAACCCGCCTTTTTGCTCCCTTTGCAAAAATATGAAAAGAATTTCCCTCAGATTTTTAAAACTTCCCAGTTATTCGAACCCGTTTCGTTCCCCTAGGTGATTCGACAAATCGAGATTTTACTGTATAAACACACTAAATGTATGGGGTTATAGAGAAATCTTTTAAATTAAAAAAGCTATTGGTTACACTTCGCATCATGTAAATTCAAATAGTAGAATTTTACTTGTATACTAATGCAAACGCTGCAATCTGATTGGCTGGGCTACTTGTATATTATCAGCCATTATAGTTCACCACTAAATTTTCCTTTGTCGTCATTGGTCAAAACTGATCACGTGGTACGAGCTCGCGCGGGCACTATCTGTCAAAAGAATGCCCTAGGGCAACTGTCAGACGATAGTGCCCGCTCAGC
>JAHPZR010020299.1:22500-25000 GCA_019787425.1 Platygyra sinensis | reverse complement strand
ATCATATATTAGTTCATTGAGACTTTGTGGAAACCTTTTTTTAGTTGGGGAAGGATGTAGTGTATGTCCATATTTGGTATTTCCTTATTTGGTACTGAACATGTGCTTGTAGCAGCGGGAAAAACGCCATCTTGAGTAGAGCATTAAAAGTTGTTGTGTTAAAACCTGTCTCTGGTTAATCGGCAAACGCTACAGCTAGAACTATGGCAGATCATTTTGCATCTAGTGTAGTGCCAACTCGAAAGACTCGCCGCCATCTTGTAGTTCAGTTTCACGACAAAAGGAACTGGGGCCGATTCATACCGGGTGGAAATATCTAATGGAAGAGGAAATTTCCGGAATTTCCAAATTTCCAGAAAAGAGGACAACCTCGAGAGGTGAACCGAAATTTTCGAAACGAGTTTCTGGAAAATCGCTGTTCCATTCGACTTTGAACCGGAATCTCCGGAAATTTTGGTCGAATGGAACGCGCCCCTCCACTTCGGTGAATAATAGACCTTTTTCGCTTGTACATTTTGTTTTCCCAATACAGATCATGTGATGATACTCAGGAGATTTGATCCTTTGTCTTGTTCATTAAAAAAGAGTACATGAAGACATATTCATGCTTGCATGTACCCTTTTTAATGAACAAAACAAAAGATCAAATCTCCTGAGTATCATCACATGATCTGTATTGGGGAAACAAAATGTACAAGCGAAAAAGGTCTATTGTTTATTATATTCATAGCAGACCCCTCTTCATAGCAGGTATGGTCGAACCCAGGCGGTGCTGGACACGGTTCATGTGACAGTATTCGGCCAATCAAATGTCGTTTCGGCCGGGGCAATGGCGGACACATTTTTCGTCGAACCTAAAGAACAGCTTATTATTACGGGTCTAAACAAAGCCGATATCAAAATACCTATATAAGAGGTTCCAACCAGAAGCTTATCATCTAGGCTTCTGGTTCCAACTGAAAGCATTTTCCTTCCCCTGTTCGCCATCCCCCCATCCCACCATCCCTCCATCCCGCCACGCTCAGAATATGATTATCCCAATCCCGCCTGGTTAGGGTTGGAGTTCTCCGCATAACATTCGTAACATGCGATTTTTTGTTTTCTTTCATTCCGCATCCCGCTGTCAATTTTAAAATTATCCAGCATCCTGCCTCATGTGCCTGTCAAAATGGCAGCTGCCGCCACTGCCAAAGTTTGTTCCCATCCCTCTTCCATTTTTAACTCTCTTTCCACATCCTGCAAATCCTATTTAAGCGGATCATTCTGTATTTAGCCGAAGTCAGTCTACCCTCTAACAGTTAGAATGATAATTTAAAGTGAAAGGCGTTCTTCTCATTAATCCTACTAACCCGGCCCATAAAACCTCATTTTCTTTGTGGTGACCGAGATCCGCTCATTCTTTAAGCTTACCTCCCTCAAAAACATCATTTCGCCCGTCACCCTTACGTTTTTCGGCCCGATTATAAGCTCTGGAGTTACATGATTTGATTGATTAATTAGTCTGAGATTTCTGTAGTTTAAGATTTTGAGCTATTTTTCAAATAGGCAAAAGAGTAGAATCAGTATCAATGAAGGAAAACAAGAATCAGTTCGGAATAGCGAAGGTATAACCGTGGTCCAACTGGGCTTACACGATGCGTAACCATGAAAACGAGGACAGAATCATACGCCAAAAGTCTTTTTTTTTGGATTAAGTTATTAAAACACATGTTAAGGCGGGGGTACACCTGAATTTAAGTGAAATTTTGGTAAGTTTAAAGAGAGGTTGAAAGGGACAAAAAGGGTTTTGGAACACCACCAGACAGTTGCCCGACCGCACAATGACACCCCAGGTTGTTGGGCAACTGTTTGGAGTGTATCTACCAATTTTTAACTTCAAACTCTAATTTTAAAACAACACCAAATCTTCAAAATTTCCTCGCAAAGCCGAGTTGGATTTAAACTTCTTACGCAACTGTCACTCCTTCAATGTTTTTCCTAAGTTTCTCTGCTTCAATCTTCCCAACACCAGCCGACGCGACACCGTCACCATCCGAAAGCAGCTTTTGAGAAGTGCCATCGCCAAACGCTCCAAGGAACATCAGAAGCTGATCCACGTTAGAGAACAGTTAACTACTCGTGTTCAAGGTATTCTGAACAGTGTTGATTTCTATATTCTTAACCGCACATTACATCATAACGTTACTAAAGCAACCGCACAATTCGTCAAGACACACCATAAGAAGCTTAAAAATCTCACACGCAACAAGTCTATTCCTTTCACATCTAACGAGACCGTCACCAACTTGTCCTCTCACAGTCTTACGACTGAACAGCTTAATATTCTTAAATTTGGTTTAACGCACTCCATCCGTCCACCACAAATAAACGAGTCAGATGTCTTCACTTGCTTCGAGCTTATTAATCACACTATGGCCAAGAAATTGAAAGACACCAAACAAGCAGGAAAACTCGTTGCAGATCTCTCCCATTTAGCCCACACTTATGTCTCTTCATACCG
>JAHPZR010020299.1:0-7500 GCA_019787425.1 Platygyra sinensis | reverse complement strand
AGTTTTGCTCCTTTTGTATGGTACGATCGGAGGATCTTTAAATATTTCGCTAAGCACTAATCCTGTGTTTTCAGGGAGACATTTCGTCAGAGTAAAGCCGTTAGA
The DNA here is from genome assembly GCA_019787425.1 of Platygyra sinensis. Classification (NCBI taxonomy): domain Eukaryota; kingdom Metazoa; phylum Cnidaria; class Anthozoa; order Scleractinia; family Merulinidae; genus Platygyra; species Platygyra sinensis. The sequence goes on along the minus strand of JAHPZR010020299.1, from coordinate 7,395 downwards.
GGTCATATTTCTGTGTGGCTTCCGCTGTTATCCGCTTGTAATTTGCAGAGTTTGACACCTCTGTTTTTTTGCCAGTTTTTTTCTCTTGATATTGCAAGATATGTTTTAGGTTCTCTCAAATGTTAGCTCTGGAGGAATAAAGTTTGAAATATTCCTTTGGCATCTCGTTTATTTGGATGGCTTATTTTCACAGAGTAATCTTACGGCAGGGATCCAAATGTAAATGTTTTGCGGCGTTTTCATTGAGAACAAAAAGCTTGACTCTAATTTGCATTTATGGCGACTGTAACGCGATACTTATGTTTACATTTCACTTCTGTTGTGCTTTCGAGATACGTTTGCTCGTACACTCTTTTCTTTTCTAAGGATGTTATTTTTCCGGCCCAGACTGAATATTCTTATTTATCTGCCGATTTTAGGCTGAAAATATTCTTGTATTATTCTTACATTATAGCTTATGGCATTTTCGTTTTATTTAGAATTTATTCACGAGCTATCAAGTACAAGTGTTTGGTTTCTGGATCTGGATCGCGTTCAGCACATTGTGCATGTGCTCTGGACACCACTTTTCGTAGCGAGGCCAAGATGTCACGTCAAAATATATTCTTATATAAAAAAGAGTTCATATCAAGACAATTGGTTTTTTTTTTAGTATCTGACTAGAACAATAATGTTCAATATTATTGTTTCAATGAGCAGAAATATAAGAAAGCGGGGGCAGCTTTAGTGATAACTATTACTAGTGTTACGAATATCAGTCCACCCGCACGAGGGAGCTGCAATGCTCTTTTATTACAATGTCTTTATATTTGAGGCAAAAAGCCTCATTTGCTCCCTTGTGGGAGCATTTCTTTGACTCTCACGAGGCGTAACCTCGCTTTGGTGCCAAGTTTGTTTTCCTTCCTCTGTTGTGGTAAATTTACACTTTTCGTGTCCAAACTCGGCAAGCGTGTTGAGCTCGTGCTATTCTTGATATCAATTCACTTGAAATTGTTTACAGCTTGAATTTTCTGAAAACCATTGATTTAAGGCGGGGGTCAACGTGAAGGCTGTTTTCACGTCGCTTAACACGGCCTTTCTGCCAATATCTCGGTCACGTTTCAAGCGACGCCAAATCCCTCTGCTTATTACGTTGTCCACTATTTGGCAGTTTTGTGTAAATTTTTGGGTGATTTTTAGGTGTTTTGGGAAAGAGAGATTTTTTCTCAAAGAATAGGTTAAATTGAGGAAAATATGAAATGTTGAAGATTTGATGGATTTGGAAAATTGAAATTTGAAGTGAAGAATTAGTAGACGGATACCAAACAGTCCCCTACCAACCTGGGACTCTTTTTGGAGGGGGTCTACTGTCTGGTAGTGTTTCAAACCTCTTTTAATCCTAATAATTCCCTCTTAATTATACTTCAAATTTCACTCCTATTCAGGTTTACCCCCGCCTTAAGCAAAATTTGCTTTTTTCCATTTTTTAAGAAAATTGAAATTTAATTGGCCGAACCGTGCACGGACCAGAAACAATAAGAAACTATCAAAAACAGGTTTTGGTTATGATTAAGCATTGTTTGGCAAACTCACAAATTAACTCGATACCGGAGTAAACAGATTTCTTACAGAACTTTTCTCTACAAAACAAACACAAAAGTTTTATACGCGTATTACTAGTCGGTGAGCGGATTTTATTCATTCACAGCGCGAAATTAAAGAAATTCTCAACCCTGAAAAACACACCTTTTCCATTAAATCAGAGTATAAAAGTGAATAGAATAGCCCTGGCTCTTCTTCTCTGCCTTATTCCCTGCCATCGCTATGAAAACTCGGCAAGAGAATCTCGCAACTCTCACCATTTCATCACACAACGTGACAACATCCACGCGAGAGCCCAAGACACGTGCGTGGATCAGCGCGGATATATGATGTCAGGATGGCGCAATTTGTTCTAAAGGGTCCGCGCGCATCCCAAGACTTACGGTCTCCTTCCCTGATTATGGCTCCTGTCCCTGGACAGTAACTGTTCCTCGAGGCTCACAGTTTTCCTCGAGCTACGCTCTTGGAAAACTTTCGCTTCACGAAACGAATAATTTCCGCGGACGAATATCCTAGCAAAAATGTCCATTTCAAAATATTTACATTTGAGGTAGTTCAAAACAGTTTCAACGAAGTTATTAAATTTTGATGGGTCATTGTAACCATTCTTGATGTTACAATCATGAGATCAAATAACTGCCCATCCTCGGAAACCCAGAGGCTACTAGCCGGGACGATGCGATATTTTCGGGCGAAAGTTTACTTCAAGAGCCGGAGAGCCCCTAGGAACTTACTCTTACCGAACAAGTTCCAGAAGTGGTCGAATTCCGTCTCGCTGATTGGCCAGAAAAATATTTTTCTGGCCAATCAGTAAGGAGTTCTATCCGGGTAACTCTGTCGCGTTCTTACACGAAGCAGTTTTCTTCATCGATCGACATAGTTGCGTGGCCCGTGCAACGGTGATTTGCATATCATGCAAAGTTTCAGAAGTTATTCAACGATCGAGGCGAAGTAAGAAGTAACCGTGGGTACTCGACTAGCTTTCCCTGCAACCAAACGCAAAAGTGTAGAAATCGCGTACATTAACTATAAAAATTTATGATATACCTTCAATAAATCTGCCGAGAAAATTGATGGAAGAGTATTGGTTCCTAGCCCCATGTTAAGCCTTGTGATTTCCTCGGCTTCGTTGAATATTTTTTTTCTGAAATTTTCCACGACAATCTCCCCGATGCACGGGCCAAGCAACTAGGTCGATCGATGAAGAATACTGCTTCGTGTAAGAGGGCGACAGAGTTACCCGGATAGAACTCCTCGCTGATTGGCCAGAAAAATATTTTTCTGGCCAATCAGCGAGACGGAATTCGACCACTTCTGGAACTGGTTCGCTAAGGTAAGTTCCCAGGGGCTCTCTAGCTCTTGAAGTAAACTTTCGGCCGAAAATATCGCATCGTCCCGGCTAGTAGCCCCTGGGTTTCCGAGGATGATAACTGCCCAATAAGTGATGAATAAGTTATGCTTTTCGTGAAACAATAGGTTACCATAGCAGCTAAAACCACCCTTCTTCATATCTTTAGGGGCTTATAATTTAGAAACGGCACGGGTTAATTTTTTTTATATTATCAAATTTTAATAAGCATGATGAGACGAAACTTTTGGTAAAGTTTATAAAAAACGTATGTACATAGTGTCCAGAACCACCTTAAAGTTTTGACGGTGTTTATCGATGATTGGGCAGTTTTGGATACCATGATTGTAGAATCAAGTGATAAAGAGTGGTTAAAATAACGACCCATGAAAATCTAACTGCCGGAAATTAATGTAACATTTAATTTAAGCAGAAGCAGAATTACTAAGACATGGATACAGTTCTCCGTTTTTAGATACAGATGAACTAAAAATGGCTTAACGAGCCCTAAAAGTTTCTTCTGGAAACAGGATTAATCATTAGCAGTTAGCATAAATTTACCGTAGTCTATTGTGAATCCGTGAATTTGATTGGTTATATTACCGTTTTCTATCATTCTCGTCCCCAGAGGCCGCGCTCCTTTGGGTCAGCACTAAGAATCGCGACCTCTGGTCCCGTCCACCGACATTCCGGTTTTGAATGGCTTTGTAAACACAATAGATTGAGACCAGAACCAATCAGATTTGTCAGACTTGACTCTGAGCATGCACAGAGTGACGGGAAGTCCGTGAATCGCGGATTTCCGGTGTTGCACCTGGTCAGAGGTCGCGATTCTTGGTGCTGACCAGAAGGAGCGCGGTCTCTGGGGATGAGAATGGTTTTCTATCTGCTGATGGTCAACCAGGGGCGGGGGAGAACACTCTACGACGCCTGGCACATTTTTTGTGTATGGATCATCCAACAAAAAGTGACGTCACATCCGGTAAAAAGACGGGCTGAGCGGCAAAATCAAATTTGACTACGACATTATTGTAAACCCTGTAATTAAATTAGGAATATTTCGTAATCGGCCGGATCTTTCTAACGTTAAATTTGGCCATGACAAACAAAATTTTGTCTTTTTCCTCGCCATATCGTTTGTTTGAAGAATAGGGCAACTATTTATTCAAAAACACGCTGTTTTGAAGGCGAGTGTTTTCCCGAAATGTCGTCGTTTCTTCGTCGCTGAATTGCGCAGGAGTCTTCGTTTGCGTGGAAATAATGAATTCTAGGTAAGTTACACTTAATTCAAATAGCCTATTCTCTTGGGTAAGCCTAAATATCCTTGTATTATTCCTACATTATTTCCGTTTAGAATTTATTGGGGTATCAATCAACCTCGTTCCCAGGGCCTTTTCCCTGACTTGGGAAAAAGGCCCTGGGAACGAGGTTGGGTATCAATTACAAGTGTTTGGTATCTGGATCTGTATCGCGTTACATTGTGCATGTGCTCCACCGCTTTTCGTTGCAGTCATAGCCTGTTCCAGGCTCTCGGTCAGTGGGGACGGATCGGAAAGAAGTGCGGGACGGGCATCGAGCGGGGTCTGGTAGGGAAAGAGGGCGCCCTCTCCTTTTCTGTCCCGGATCCCGCTCGCCGCTGATCCCGCTTGTCGCCCGCTCCCTTTTTCGATCGTCCTCACTGACCGAGAGCCTGGAACAGGCTATTGCAGTCAGCGAAGCCAAGATGTCACGCCAAACAACAATTGGCCGTTTTGGCTTTGAAAAGAGCTTTTCGCACAGAAATAGCGTGATAAGTACCCGATTTTGTTTCAACTATGTCAAGGACAATTGAGTGTAATCACTTAAAACTGTAATCATAAAACTGTATTGTATTTATTCCTAAAATACTCTTGAAATTTGGCAAATTTCAGCCTAGCCTTTTTGTTATAAAATATATTCTTATATAAAAAAGAGTGTATATCAAAACAACTGGTTTGTTTCAGTATCAGACTAGAACAACAGAGTGGTTGTGATAAATGAATGATGGTGAAATTGCAGCTCGGTAAATAAATATATGAAAGTAATGTAACACGAGCGTGGGACCTAGAAAAAATCTGAGTCCCGATAGGATTTGAACCCATGACCTTCCGAACTCAGTTAAATGACCTGGCTCTCCATGAGTTCTCGTAGCTCAGTGGATAGAGCGTCCGCCCGGTGTTCGGAAGGTCATGGGTTCAAATCCTATCGGGACTCAGATTTTTTCTAGGTCCCACGCTCGTGTTACATTACTTTCATATATTTAACAGAGTGGTTGGATATTTTTTTCCAGAATGCACTTCGCGAGAGTATTATGTAAAGAATATATCATGTGATAGAATGAGCAGATGAGTCAAACAGAATGTGTTGGTTTAGTTAACTTAGTTGATTCTTTGGATCATATTTATGATAATATGCCTAAGTTTCTTGAACAGTATGAGTGGCAAAGTTTACAAAAAAATATAAAATTTTAGTTCATACAATAACGTTCAATATTATTGTTTCCAATCAGCAGAAATAAAAGAAAGCGGGGCAGCTTTAGTGATAACTATTACTAGTTTTAATACTGGCAAAAGAATTTATAATTGGCCGCCATTTATGAAAGTGGTCTATGCATAGACATTTAATACTTGCGCCTAACAGAGGGTATTCCCTAATATGGTCATAAAAAGGCATGGTTTTTGGGTTCTGTCCTGGGGCCCGTTTCTCGAAGCTCCCGAAAAGTTTTCGCACCCGGAAAGCCGTTTCAAAATCTCGAACCTTATGATTACAGAGCTGTTTTATTCACATATTATTAATATGAACAGAGGCTCTCTTCATACACGAAGTTTGAGGCGTATACACCTCGCTGTTTTTAGACACAGATTGATTGAAAATGGCTTTTCGGGCCCGAAAAGTTTCCGGGGCTTTCGAGAAACGGGCCCCTGGTGTAAGGGTTCACAAGGGAATAACCATTGTTCTTTCTTTGTTTAGGAGTCACTGGTTAGCTGTTGTGTATTGTTTGGTCCTTTGTAGCAGCTCTTGTGAATCGGTACATAAGGACAGACTTCTCACCCCCTCCCCCTACTGCTTATTTTGGCACTCTCCCGCAGTTTTCCTCCCGTTCGCGAGCGTTTGGAAAAGGAAAGGAAACGGCTGTTACGCAGGCTAGGACCGGTTTTTGTCTAGAATTGGGTATGTTGTTTAGAAGAAACTACTTAGTCATCATTAACGATAAGATCCTAAACAAGAGCCCCTCCAAAACTATGTTTACAGCAACTGTGGCAGCCGCAATGGTCATAAATAGGGTAACAGACTTTTTGGTCTGGGTAGAAAATATCACACATTTTGGCCACAAATAAGGTAAGGGTTTTGGGAAGCCGGCCGCATACCCCCACCAAATTTTTTCTGGGAATATCTCCCCAGGAATTCTCACACCAAATGGGTGCAACTGTTAAAGGTTGACACATGACACCCTTGGGAATTTTTTTGTTGCAAAAAATAGTAGTATACAAATCCATAAACTTTGTCATCTCACTAATAAACATGATAAACTTGATTTCAAGAACATAAACTGTCTGCAGGCCATCAGTCCATTTTCCTCAGCAAAACACTTAATATTTAACAAATAAAGAAGCCTAAGCCGTGTATTACTTAAGAAATAGAAAACATGTTCCGTGTCTGTATCGAGTTATACAAACACGAGTGGAAGTTTGGGAGAACGAGAAATGCTGTGGGAACACGAGCCGCAGACGAGTGTTTCCACAGCTTTTTCGAGTTCTCCCAAACTTTCACGAGTGTTTGTATAACTCGATACAAACACGAAGTACATGTTTTCTATTTCTTTTAGAAAACACCACGACGAGAAAAAGGAAAACAACTTGTTAACTTTGATTATCAAAATGTAAATTCTCTTTGCTCGCGCCATCACTACGTCAACAGCGCGCGCTAGTTCTGTGTCTCCATCGAGTTATACAAACACGATTTTCAACCAATCAGCGCGCGTGCTTTCTTAGAACTGTTTTCTAAACTGTGATAAAACACGACAGGCATTTGAGAACACGAGGGAAATGTAGAAAGCACGAGCCGCAGGCGAGTGTTTTCTACATTTCTCGAGTGTTCTCAAATGACTGGAGTGTTTTATCACAGTGTAATACACGGATTAGGCTTCTTCATTTGCTTTATGATATAGATTTTACGCGCGCAAAACAATAAAACACGCTTTTTCTATGTTTTATACTATGATAAAACATAGGTTTTCAACCAATCAGAGCACGCGCAGGGTCCAATCTATGTTATAATTACATTTAGAAAACAGTCCTAAGAAAGCATGCGCGCTGATTGGTTTAAAATCGTGTGAGACACAGAACTAGCGCGCGCTGTTGACGTAGTGATGGCGCGAGCAAAGAGAATTTACATTTTGATATCCAAAGTTAACAAGTTGTTTTCCGTTTTCTCGCGGCGGCGTTTTC
>JAHPZR010020297.1:2500-20915 GCA_019787425.1 Platygyra sinensis | reverse complement strand
GAAGATTTCTTTCGCTTCTAAATTATAATAACAGCTACAAAGTATACTGTAACAACAGCACACGATGATAAATTGGAAACGACTACCTGCCATGGGGAAACAGTATATCTGAAAAAACAATTTCGCCAGCTTGCTCGATCCATCAGTGTCCGCGGATAAACATTAGTGCTCCACGTGATCAAATTCAGCGAATCCAGATCATTGTTGAACAAAGGCGGTGACTATTCGCGACTATTCGCCACTATTCCTCACTATTCGGCACTTAATTCGCACTATTCGCACTATTCGCCTATTCGTACTAGTCGCTATTCGCGACTATTACGCTGTTCGCTGTTCGCTATTCGCGACTATTCGCTATTCGCTATCGGGTTTTCCAGACACCCCACTCTCCACCAAGGTATACAATGTGATACCTGTGCATTGTCGTTTTAATTTAGAATAATTTTCAGTAGCTTGCTGTGAGTAAACTTTGCAATATTTTGGTTTTTTACATTACTTCACTTTGTCCAATACTAGCACATAATTTTCTTACTCAATAAGCCTGAGAAGAATAATTACCGTAATTTCCTCGAATAATTAGCCGTCCCTTTGACCGAAAATATTTGAAATAATTCGCCTCCCTCGAATAAATCGCCCCCCCCCCCCCCCCCTTTCGCCATTTTGTCTTTCTCCTATCCCCTCCCCCTCAAGTTAAAAATTGGTATCTTGGGTAACAAACAAGCTTTTATTTAATTGTTTACAACTGAATGGTTTTTACAGAAGCACCCAGTTTTTTATAGTTTTTTCCTATGGTAATGTTTCATGTATTTTCACTTTTTCTGTTCTTGCTTGGTATAATATAAAACCAAATATATGGGCACGACCTCTTTGTGGGAGAAAATATTTGAAATAATCGCCTCCCTCGAATAACTGCCCTTCCCTCGAATAATCACCCGCTTTTCCGTGCAAACATCGAAATAATCGCCCCGGCTATATTATTCGAGGAAATACGGTAAAAATGGGGTCACCCCTGTTCATTGTAGGGTGATTATCAAGGTAGCTGTTACTTTTCATTCATGTTTATTTAAACGTGACTCACAAAAAGAAAAACAAAGGGAAAAAGAAAAGATATAATATTTTGCAGGACAGACTTTTTTTGGACAATTAAGTGCTATACAGTATTTAGAAAGATCCCTGGTATGAGATGGATTATGTGGCAAGAATATGAATTTAAATTTTTTCAAACTAGTAAGGGTAAAGGCCCCATCTCCTATAAGTCCACTTAGTTGAGTATAATCACTTAAAATCCATTACGAGTTATTTGGATATGCAAAATGGTTTTTAATGAAATACCCTGATTTACTAATTGGAAGTACTTACTTTGAAATAAAATGTAAGCACTAAACCTGTTCTTTCCTGTCATTGTTTTTTTTTTAACCATAGTAAATGGCGCCAAGGACAAACTGAATCAAGCAAGAAAGTGAGCCTGCTAAGAAAAGAAAGAGCTGGCCCAGACATTGGTTCCCTTCAAATACTGATGGTGCCTTCGGGAGAAACTATGTTTGTTAAGAGGTAAATGACATGGTATGACATGTAATGTATGATGTCCATTTGGGATAATTAAAGTTTTATATTATTTTTGGGATAAAAGGATATTAAAAAAGGTATTGACAACTGGCCTAAATATTTTTTTTTCAAAAAAAATTGGCGGGTTGGACCGTTTCGGCAACCTGCTGTTGCCCTTCTTTCAGTCAAAAAGATAAAAAATGCAAAAATCTTTTAGATTGTTTTTGCCATTTTTTATATCTTTTTGCTGTAGAAAGGCAACAGCAAGTTGCCGGAAACGTCCCAACGCAATAGTTTTTTTTTAGCCCAGTGTCAACCGTTTTTAAATAACTTTTTATTAATCCAAATTTTTAAAAATGGGCCTGGGCTTTACAACACCTAAACCATTTTTTAAGTTATATTAGTTCCTTCCGTTGTGAAAGTTTAATATTCTTTAAGCTGTCTGGCCCAGTTTTTGTGCAATTTTTACATTGTGCAACTGAAACCATCATTGTTTGTAGGATAGAATAGAGCCCAGAACACCAATTTATATCTATATGTTGTGTGGGTCAATTTGGTTTTTTTTTTTAGGAAAGTCGGAATGGATTCCGAGACCCCAGAGGAGGAATGAACGTCCCCCCTTCCTATAATGCTGTTGCAGACTCATCATTCCACCAACGAGACTTTTGTTGGCATCAACAATCATGTGCGCCCCCCCTTCGTGGTGGGGAAGGGGTTGTTATGCTCGTGCTTTATTAGGGGCTCAATTCCCTTATTTAGCCGGTGTGGCGACCATTTGCCAGACCTGCAAGACCTTGCAGACTTTGCAGAGACTTGCCAGACTTGGCAGACATGCAGACTTTGCAGACCTTGCAAAGACTTGCCACGACTTGCAGACTTGTGCAGAAATCCCTTGGCAGACTTGCAAGACTAGCTTGCAGACCTTGGCAGAACCTTGCCGACCTGGAGAGTCTGCACACCAGTAGTTTCCCTTAACCCAAAAATCATTTTTAAGAATGTGCACAACCCTCCCGCTTCGCGATCACGTTGCCTTACCAAGAATTTTTTCCTTCCACGTTTTTTTCCGCAGCAAAGCCCACGTAACGGGAAAAATGGAGGTTGCATGGTATTCTTGTGGTTACCACTCCAAGAGTGAAAGTACTGATGTGTGGTTGACGTTTGTGACTGATTCCCGCATTTCTTTTCTTCCACCTATTTTCAGTTAACCTCCTGACTCGACAACCCTTGGCGAACCCTGCGATAGAACGTGCTACCGGTTTCTTAAATCATTCCCCGTGTACCTGAGTCCCCAGCACCACCAGAATGGACCAGGTCCCCTCTCCTGCCCCATGTAAAACTTGTAGAGCTGAGAACTATCGTAACTCTGAACTATGCCTCTGCATCTTGCTTGGTTTACCGCGGAAACGTACGATATTGGTCGGCCACAATGTTGGCCCCAAGGTTATTTCCGACGCTTGCCAATTCCCTTGGCGACGATTTTCTTTCTTGGCTTTTAAATCTGAATACGAACATCCGCCCCAATTCCGTTAGAAACAAGTTCCAGCTCAACCAGTTTTAGTCCCCCAAAAGAAATTAAGAAGAAAAGGACTGCACAAACAATTAAGCTCACCTGAACGTGATTCCATTTTTCGGCGCTAAGATCAATTACGTTTTGCTGCGCATGCAAAAGTCCCTTGTTATCAGTTTGTCCGTGTTGGCATGGTTTTGCGACGTCCCACCAAAAAAGTCTGCAGGTCTGCCAAGTCCTGCAGTCTGCAAGTCTGCAAGTTCCTGCAAGTCCTGCAAGTCTGCAAAGTACTGCAGTCCACTGCAAGTCCCCTGCAAGGTTCTGCAAGTCTGCAAGTCTGCAAGTCTGCAAAGTCTGCAAGTCCTGCAATGTCCTGCAAGTCTGCCAAGTCTGCAGTCCTGCCAAGTCTGCAAGTCCCTGCCAAGTCTGCAAGTCCCCCCTGCAAGTCTGCAGTGTCCCACAACCGGTATTTTAGCAGCGTATGTGTCCGATTGAAAAGGTCAATGCCACAAAGGGCTTTTGGTCATTTTTCCTTTTTATAATAAGTCCACTGCATTTTCAAAGGAGACTCCTTGCTTTAGGATTTTATTGGGCTTCGTTTGTGTCGCCCAACAGCATGCACGAGTATTTGTGGAGACAAAAATTAGCTGACAACAAGGGTTTCGCGACGCTGGTTCCTCGTGTCTGCAGTACACGTACGTAGTGCAGAAGGTTGCGTGGCATCCCGTACATAGTTCAGTTTTTTTATTTCCTGCCTTCAAGCACGAGCTGGCGAAAACCGAAGTAAAAGACTTATCTATTGCGAGTTGAACCGAACAGAAAACGTTTTCTATTTGCAACGCCATTTTTAAATTTCGAGTTATTTTTCCGGCGATAGTCCCGCTCGTCGTCAGTAAGTTTCTTGAATGGGAAGAAGATTCACAAGTTTTTGAAGCGGGCTCTCCTTCGTGGGGTCAGCTTGTGTCCGTTGGATCTTTATCTTAATTTTTCCAGAAAATGTGATGTGGTTATCTTCCCATATAAAGATTTATATCCCAGTAAAAACACATCCCTTAGCAAAAGATTCTCAATAATTGTAGCTTTTTTGTGTCAAATTCAGTTATTTTAAAGGTTCTTTGGACCAGTCCTATTTTCTTAAAATATATATAGTTTTGTGTGTTGTGCTGAAGAAATTTGGTTTGTTTTTGATATAAAAAAAAAAATGCAATGTCCCGAATTGAGCTGCTAAATCTAGACAAGTACCAACTCTATCGTAAATTATGGTTTATTTTTCTCTCAATCCAGGGGAAACACAAACAAACCAAAAGTTTTAAAATATTGAGAACACACAATTTATAATACTTTTTCCTGATTGCCAGAATACTGTCTTGTACCTAAAGGTACATAAAAGGACCAGTTTTAGAGGGGTTTAATGAAAATCTTCATGCCTAGCGACAGATCTAAAAGAAAAATTGTGGGTTTTCTTATATGCAGGTTTTAATGCATGGTGTGGGATTCTGAAAGGAAAAAATGTTTCATTAACATAAATAAATTGTTTTTAATTTTCATTGGTAGTTCCTAATAAGCAGCCGCATTTGAAAAGGATATTGGTTTGCTATGATAAACCCGTGCCCACGTGGAACTTCAAATTGAGTTTGATTTGGCCTAATAATTGTTTGTGGTCCCCAGGGTTTTTAGCAAAATTTTGATACCTGTGGCCGGACTGCTAAAAGGAAAGCACGAAAAAGATTTACTTTGGCTGGGGAAAATCGAAAAGAATAGGGCTTCCGTTATTTGTTCTTCACTGGGGGGCACACCATTTTTATGGTGAAATTGAGCCAGAAAGAAAATCAGATGCATAATTTTCCGATCCTAGATGTCTTTGGTTTTGTTTACCTCTCGCACTGATCTAGGCTGTTTTTTGGCTCTTGAAGCTAACAACTACAGGAGATGTACAGAAATGAATTTTTTCTATTATTTTAATTCAATTTTATTAGAGTTAGTAAATTTTACTTGCAACTTTTATCCTCTGCAGAACCCGCGCCAAAGCTTTCTACATGAATGACACCAAAATGGCCCATAATTTTGAGGGCCAGAATTTTAAGCGGCCTACCCACACGTGGAGGCCTTGGAAGATCCCTTCTGTAGGCAAATGCAGTCGATGTCAAAGCGTAGGGCACCTGTGGTTTTCTCTGTGCAATTTAAATGTTAGAAACCACCCTACACATTGTCTGGTCGAAAACTTAGGCTGTTTGACCATAAACTTTTACAGGAATAGGAAAATACCAACTTCAAATAAAATCACTTAGAAATCAACGAAATCAGAAATACTGCACTCCACCTCGAACACTGACTAAAATGATCGAAGACAGCCGTAATTAGAATATGGAGAGATTTCTCTTTCGCTCTAAATTATAATAACACAGGCTACCAAAGTATACTGTCAAACTAACCAGCACAGATGATAAAAATTGAAACGAATACCCTGCCTGGGAAAACCAGTAAAGATCTGAAAAAAACAATTTCGCCAGCTTGCTCGATCCATCCGTGTCCGCGGAGAAAACATTAGTGGCTCCACGTGATCAAAATGCAGCGAATCCAGATCATTGTTTGATACCAACAGGCGGTTGACTATTCGCCGACTATTCGCCACATATTCCTCACTATTCGGCACGTAGTCGCACTATTCGGTCACTATTTCAGCACTATTTCGTGACTATTCGCTATTCGCGACTATACTCTGTTTCGCTGTTCGCTATTCGCCAGACTATTCGCCTATTCGCTATTCGGGTTTTTCCAGACACCCACGTCTCACCAAGGTAATACATGTGATGCCACTTGTGGCATTGTCGTTTAATTTTAGAATAATTTCTTCAGTAAGCTTTGCCTGTGAGGTAACTTTGCAATATTTTTGGTTTTTAACATTACTTCACTTAGTCCCAATATCTAGCACACTAACTTTTCCTCCTCACTAAGCCCTGAGAAAATCATTTACCGTATTTCCTCGAAATAATAGCCGTCCCCTTTGGACCGAAATCATTTGAAATGATCGCCTCCCCTTCGAATTAATCGCCCGCCCCCCACCCCTCTCCCCTTCTGCCAGTTTGTCTGTTCCTCCTATCCCCCGTCCCACTCAAGTTTTTAAAAATTGGTAATCTTTGGGTAACAAACAAGCTTTTATTGTTAATTTGTTTACAACTGAATGGTTTTACAAAAGCCCAGTTTTTTATAGTTTTTTCCCTATGGTATTAAAAAAAAAAGAAAGAAAAAAACTGCCTTACATTATAAAAAATCATGCTTTACGGTAAAAATGAAAATGGAGCATACAGTCCATTTGTCAATGAAATCAACTAGAATAATATTTTCTCAAAATGACACGTTTATGTTTTTGGTTGGGAGGGCCTTCCTGTTTGTGTTTAAGATACCTGATGATAAAAACTCTTACAAGCCTACCTCTTTCAGCTTCTCCAATGAAGCGTTTAGAATTGTAACAGGTCTCACTAGTCCCTTCTAGTGGCGAGAGGTTAAACAAACAAGAACATCATAGATCGACCAGTATCCATCTGCATGTTTCTCGTGGCTCATATTCACCAGCAACTTGGTGTGCCCCCCGAGTGGAAAGGAAAAATAAGGGAAGCCCTATTCTTTCGATTTTCCACAGCCAAAAGACCTCCTTTTTCTTGCTTGCCTTAGCAGTCCCGGCACAGGTAATCAATTTGATTAACCTGGACCAAAACAACTTATTAGGCCCAATCCAAACTCCAAGTTTTAAGTTGTTCACGTGGCACGTTTAGTCATAGCAACCCATCCTCCTTTTCCAATAATGGCGGCCGTCTTATAGGACTTACACAAAGAAAAGAACAACCAGACTAATTCATGTTTAAAGGAACAGTTATTCCTTTCATGAAGACACACTGCATTTAAAACCTGCATATAAGAAACCAATTTTTTCTCTTTTAGATCCTGCTAGGCAAAGATTTTTCAGTTTAAAACCCCTCTAAACCGGCAGATCCCTTTATGTACCTTTAGGTACAAGACAGTAATCTGGCAATCAGGAAATTAATTAATAAGTGTTTATGTGTTCTTCTCAAAAATAATTTTAAACTTTGGGGTGTTTGTTTTGTTTTCCCCTGGCATTGAGAGAAATAACATAATTTGAAGAATAGAGTTGTACTGGTTCTAGAAATTGACAAGCTTCATTTCGGAAACATTTTTGCCATTTTTTTATTTTAATATCAAAAACAACCAATATTTTTCTTCGCAGCAACACAAACTATATATTATTTGTAAGAAACAATAGGAACACCTGGTCCAAAGAACCTGAAATAAACTTAATTTGCCCCACAAAACTACAATTATTTGAGATATCTTGTTTGCTAAGCTGGTTTTTTACTGGGTAATCTTTATATGGGAAGATACCACATACATTTTTATGGAAAATTAATATAAAGATTCCAACGACACAAATGCTGACCACGAAGGAGAGGCCCGCTTTCAACTTTTGGAATTCTTTCCTTCCCATCGAATAACCTACTGACGAACGAGCGCGACTATCCGCCGTGCAAAAATAACTCGAATTTTAAATGCTGGTTGTGCATATAGAAAACGTTTTTTTCTTGTTTTTCGTGTTCAACCTCGCCAATATGATTAAGTCCCCTTTAACCTTCGGTTGTTTCGGCAGCCTCGTGCCTTGAAGGCATGAAATAAACTGAACTATTTACGATGCCACGCAAACCTTCTGCACTACGTACGTGTACGCAGACACGAGGAACCAGCGTCCGCGAAACCCTTGTTTTCAGCTATTTTTCTCCACAAAACCGTGCATGCTGTTGGCGACAAACGAAGCCAATAATCCTAAAGCAAGAGTCTTCTTTTGAAATGCAGTGGACGTATTAATAAAGGAAAATTACACAAAGCATTTGTGCATTGACCTTTCAATCGACACATACGCTGCTAATACCGGTGTGCGACACTTGCAGACTTGCAGATTGAGACTTGCAGGACTTGCAGACTTGCAGACTTGCAGACTTGCAGACTTGCAGACTTGCAGACTTGCAGACTTGCAGACTTGCAGACTTGCAGACTTGCAGACTTGCAGACTTGCAGACTTGCAGACTTGCAGACTTTGCAGACTTGCAGACTTGCAGACTTGCAGGACTTTGCAGACTTGCAGACCTGCAGACTTATATGGTGCCGTCGACAAACACGCATGCACACGGACCACTGGAGTACACAAGAACTTTGCCATTTGACGCAGAACGTAAATGGATCCTAAGCGCGAAAAATGGATCGTGTTTCAGGTGAGGCTTTAATTTTTGTGCAGTCTTTTTTCTTAATTTTCTTTTGGGACTTAAACTGGTGAATGACTTGTTCTAACGGAATTGGGCCGATTCTTATTCAGATAAAGCAAAAGAAAATCGTGCCAAGGAATTGCAGCGTCGAAATAACCTTGGGCCAAATTTGGCCGACAAATCGTACGTTCCGCGTAAACCAGCAGATGCAGAGCATAGTTCTAGTTACGATAGTCTCAGCTCTACAAGTTTTACATGGGCAGGAGAGACTTGGTCCATTCTGGTGGTGCTGACTCAGGATACACGAGGAAATGATTTTAAAACCGTAGCAGTTCTATCGAGGTTCGCTAAGGGTTGTGAGTCCAGGAGGTTAATGAAAGTGGAAGACAATGCGGGAATCATCACAACGTCAACCACACATCAGTACTTTCACTCTTGAGTGTAAACACAGAAACATGCAAACTCCATTTTTCCCGTTACGTTGTGCTTGCTGCGGAAAACGTGGAGAATTCTGGTAAGCACGTGATGCGAAGCGGAGGTTGTGCACATTTTAAAAATGATTTTGGGTAAGAACTACTGGTGTGCAGACTCTCCAGGTCTGCAAGTCTGCAAGTCTGCAACAGTCTGCAAGTCTGCAAAGTCTGCAAGTCTGCAAGTCTGCAAGTCTTGAAGTCTGCAAGTCTGCATGTCTGCAAGTCTGCAAGTCTGCAAGTCTGCAAGTCTGCAGTCTGCAAATGTCGCACACCGGCTAAATAAAGGAATTGAGCCCTATAAAGAGCTAACCATTCCCCCACACGAAGGGGACGCCATGATGTTGATGCCACAAAAGTCTCGTTGGTGGAATGATGGTCGCAAAGCATTATAGGAAGACGTTCATTCCTCCTCTGGGTTGGAATCATTCCGACTTAAAAACAAATTGACCCACAACATATAGATATAATTGTTCCACTGCTCTATCTATCCTACAACAATGATGGTTCAGTGCACAATGTAAAATTGCACAAAACTGGGCAGAGCTAAAGAGATATTAACTTACAACGAAGAAATAATATAACTTAAAAATGTTTGGTGTTGTAGCCAGGCCATTTTTAAAAATTTTTGGATAAAAAGCTATTAAAAAGGTTGACATGCTAAAAATATTGCGTTGGACGTTTCGGCAACTGCTGTTGCCTTCTACAGCAAAAGATAAAAATGCAAAAATCTAAGATTTTTGCATTTTATCTTTTGCTGAAGAAGGCAACAGCAGTTGCCGAAACGTTCCAACGCAATATTTAGCCAGGTCCAACCTTTTTAATATCTTTTATCCAAAATAATATAACTTAATTATCCCAATGACATCATACATACATGTCATACATGTATTTACCTCTTAACATAGTAAGGCACCATCAGTATTTGAAGAACAATGTCTGGCCAGCTCTTCTTTTCTTAGCAGGCTCACTTCTTGCTTGATTCAGTTGTGTTTTGGCCATTTACTATGGGTTAAACAAGGAAAGACAGTTTAGTGCTTACATTTATTTCAAAGTACTCAATAGTAATCAGGGTATTCATTAACCATTTTGCATATCAATAACCTCGTAATGGATTTTAGTATTATTACTCAACTAAGTGACTATAGAGATGCCTTTACCCTTACTAGTTGAAAATTAATTCATATCTTGCAATAATCATCTCATACCAGGATCTTATAATACTGTAGCACTAATTTTCCAAAAGTCTGTCCTGCAAATATTATATCTTTTCTTTCCCTTTGTTTTCTTTTGTGATTGCATTTAATAAAATGAATGAAAGTACAGATACCTTGATAATCACCCTACATGAAAGACAATATTACCGTATTTCCTCGAATAATAGCCGGGGGCGATTATTTCTATTTTTGCACGAAAAGGGGTGATTATTCGAGGAAGGCAGTTATTCGAGGGAGGCGATTATTTCAAATATTTCTCACAAGAGGTCGTGCCCATATATTTGGTTTTATTATACCAAGCAATAACAGAAAAAGTGAAATACATGAACATTACCATAGGAAAAACTATAAAAAACTGGTGCTTCTGTAACCATTCAGTTGTAAACAATTAAATAAAAGCTTGTTTGTTACCCAAGATACCAATTTTTAACTTGAGTGGGAGGGGATAGGAGAAAGACAAAATGGCGAAGGGGAGGGGGGGGGGGGGGCGATTATTCGAGGGAGGCGATTATTTCAAATATTTCGGTCAAAGGGACGGCTATTATTCGAGGAAATACGGTAATTATTCTTCTCAGGCTTATTGAGTAAGAAAATTATGTGCTAGATATTGGACAAGTGAAGTAATGTAAAAACCAAAATATTGCAAAGTTACTCACAGCAAGCTACTGAAAATTATTCTAAAATTAAAACGACAATGCACAGTGTATCACATTGTATACCTTGGTGAGAGTGGGTGTCTGGAAAACCCGAATAGCGAATAGCGAATAGTCGCGAATAGCGAACAGCGAACAGCGTATAGTCGCGAATAGCGAATAGTACGAATAGTGCGAATAGTGCGAATAGTGCGAATAGTGCCGAATAGTGAGGAATAGTGGCGAATAGTCGCGAATAGTCACCGCCTTTGTTCAACAATGATCTGGATTCGCTGAATTTGATCACGTGGAGCACTAATGTTTATCCGCGGACACTGATGGATCGAGCAAGCTGGCGAAATTGTTTTTTCAGATATACTGTTCCCATGGCAGGTATTCGTTTCAATTTTATCATCTGTGCTGTTGTTACAGTATACTTTGTAGCTGTTATTATAATTTAGAGCGAAAGAAATCTTCCATATTCTAATTAAGCTGTCTTCGATTCATTTTAGTCAGTGTTCGAGGTTGAGTGCAGTATTTTGATCGTTGGATTTCTAAGTTTTTATTTGAGTTGTATTTTCCTATTCCGTAAAAAGTTTAGGTCAACAGCCTAGTTTTCGACCAGAAATGTGTAGTTGTTTCTACATTTAAATGGCACAGAGAAACACAGTTGCTCCTTTGACATCGATGATTGCCTCAGAAGGATCTTCAAGGCCTCCACGTGTGGGTAGGCGCTAATTCTGCCCTCAAATATTGGCCATTTGGTGTCATCATGTAGAAAGTTTGGCTCGGGTTCT
Source organism: Platygyra sinensis (assembly GCA_019787425.1). Taxonomy (NCBI): domain Eukaryota; kingdom Metazoa; phylum Cnidaria; class Anthozoa; order Scleractinia; family Merulinidae; genus Platygyra; species Platygyra sinensis. The sequence continues at coordinate 9,477 of JAHPZR010020297.1, read as the reverse complement.
GCAGAGGATAAAAGTTGCAGTAATTACTAACTCTAATAAAATTGAATTAAAATAATAGAAAAATAATATTCTGTACAATTCATGTAGTTGTTAGCTTCAAGAGCCAAAAACAGCCTAGATCAGGTACTTTGCATTACGACCACGGAAAATTACGCTTGAAAATTTAAGCCACCTTTCTTCCTCGGTACCCCACATGGTACTTGAGAATAGTGCAGTGGGCAATATATACAAACAGGGTACTGTAAGTATACGTAACTTCGAATCTGGCCTTTAGCTGGTCTTTCTCTTAGGCTCTATTTTCTTGTGTTTGTGTTTCACCCAAGAGTATCCATGTTCCTAGCGGAGTAGAGTAAGTTAAGCAAAAAAAAAACCAAACAACGACGATACCGTGTTATTACGCAGCCTGTTTGGAAAATGGGTATTACCTTCTATAGGGGGGTCGTCTTGGAAAAGAGACTCGCTGAAAGCAAAGCACATAGGAAAAATAGTGAGACGGTTGGAAACTTCCACAAATGTGGCAATAAAACTGAACTGAATCATTAGCAATGGTTCACCTGATTACACTATTCGCTCTTGATTTCTAGCGTGATAGTTGACTCGCGTGTCCATCACGCGATAGAAATCTCGAGCTCGTGTCCTAGTTGTTTAATATAATTACTTATGGAAATTGTTAAAGCTGCAACAACCAAGAGGCGGGTTTTGGTTGAAAAATCATGGCTCCTTAAATTATTCCCCTCTGTTGTGGCCTTGCATGCAGAGCCGAGTTTATCTCTTGGAGGGGAGGGGAATGAACAAATGCACTAGATGATTTTGTGCAGCATCTCCTCGAAATAAAATGCACTTATAAGCATTTCCTCTAGTTTCCACCTAAATTTCACGAAGCTATATCCATTATCCAGGCTTGTAATTTATGGGTGGTGGTGGTGGGGGAGGGGTAGAAGGGATTCTGGTGACTTCATCCTCCCTTGCAACTCCTCATCCACATCGCACCTTAAAAGCATTATTTCTGAAAGAAAGACTGCTACTTTATAGGCTTGCCTCGCCCACCATGCTGACTACATATGTGAAATATGCCTGGATACCCTAGATGCAGTGCAGCACAACACTTACCCCCATGCCCCCTACTTTGAAAAAAAAAGCACCACCCCTTCCAATCTGTCCTGGCGAGAATTTTAAGAAGAAGAAAGAGGGGGACGGAATTCAGTCAGTTTCAGCATAGCTTGCAACCAGCGCTCTTTAGTCTAGTATGGGAGAAAAAAAGAGAAGAAAAGAGGGGAGGGAGACGCCCTCATCCTCGGCCCCATTCCCTATCGGTCACTTCACTCTCACCCAGTTTCTTCTCGGACCTTCCAGCCGCGGTCAGACTCTTTTTACAGGCTTGTTTTTAGCATCGCCAAAATAACACCGTCCTCAGTTACATAAATAAATTTTAAATAACAGTCGCATTCTATATTTCTTGGACTGTGTAATATGCCGCGGGTTGTCTACTGCGTCACTCCATTCATTATGATCGTTTTATTTCTTTACTCCTCAGGCTCTCATAGAGAAAACAATATCCGAATGCTATTATCTCGTTTGATGCACTGAAAAGTGGAGAAAGGTACTAGCGAAATGGCTCTGAATCCAACGCGCTCTTGTCAAGAAAGTAACACGATAAAACCAGTTGCAGCTTAAATAAACAGGCGATGTTCTCAATTTACTATCAGTAATATCAAAGTTACAATGATTTAATTTAATTTATCATGAATCTTAAATCTTATGCTATGGGAAAACACACGATCCCCCAAAAAGTCAACACCAGAAAAGAAATATTATTGAACTCAAATTTCGAAAGTATTAACTAAAATCTAAAGTTTAGTTTTAAGCGTTCTACCCCTAAAAGCATAATTGAATTGCCTCTACAAAATTCACCGCGTTATGCTGAACAATCTTGTAATCAAAGCAAATAATATGCTCACCTGTCGTCGAAAGAGAGTTTCGTGCATGCTTTTACAAACACTATAAAGGAGAGAACAAAAGTCAAAATGTAAAAATATAAATCACTTACATGAATACATCCTGCTCACGATCATGTCCTCGCACAGTGGAGCCAGAACATAAATTTTACATACTCACATTTCATCATCTTCATCTGTGCTGGCCGATCCGTCGAGACACGTTCTGTAAAAAGGAATAAAATCAAAATGTGAGGCTAGTGGTCTGTGATTAAAAAGACAAACGAGCTACTCTGGTAACCCTTGCGTTCATTAATTATCCAAATAAGCAACAGGATTTCAGTGCATTTATTACCTTTTCTTCTCAGGGCTCAAGCTGTCCTTCGCCGACATATTTACTGATTTTCAGCGGGAAAATCCCAATCCCACTTGCTGCTCGGTTGACCAGGAAGTACTGGGTAGCAAATTTTCGTCATTTCGTCACTATACCCCCCTCTCCACCCTTATTTGCCACTATTTGCTACTATTCGCCACTATTCGCCACTATTCGGACTATTCGACTATTCGTACTATTCGACTATTCGTACTATTCGCTATTCGTTATTCGCGACTATTCGCTGTTCGCTGTTCGCTATTCGCGACTATTCGCTATTCGCTATTCGGGTTTTCCAGACACTCGGTGAGAGTGATTCATCCACACAATTTACATTTTCTTCACTGTACTATGTGGCTCCCACGCAAATGGTAAACTATGTGATTCGGGAGGATGACCTGAACTTCTCAAACGATAAAAATAACGAGAGCATGACTGACACACTAGACGCGGGTGTACAAAGTCAACGTCTTCTTCTAATTTCACACCATAAGAGAAGAATTCAATCCTTCCTTTCTCTCTCCTGATTTAGTTTTAGTTTTGCCGGCTTTGTACACAAAGGACACAAAGCAGCTATTTCTGTAAGCGACGATCCATAATTCTGTCACTTGACACTACTCATTCCCTAGAAGCACAAGAAATTAAACATGGCGGTCAGTAATGGAATCAGACAGGAAATAAAAAAAACACAGTGCCCTCGTACAATTCTTTGTGCCCATAGATGAGTAAGCGATGAATCGAAAGAAAAATAACTGAAGAACACGGCATATTTTCTACGTGTTCCACAAAGATGCTCAACTGCCTTAAAATTGACGGCAAAGAGTACAAACATACCTGAAATAAACTGTCATCTTTGGGCAGTCTTCTCTAATCATCGAGCAAAAACTTGCACAATCACTCAACCAACGGCCGCCATTTTGTGCACCCGTGAAGTTTGTTTTCCTCTCAAGTCAATTGCGTGGAACTATGGGTATACAACACGAACACAACCGAAGATTGGACGAACAAAGTTGATGTTCTCGGAAAATTCACCAAGTTATGAATTGCCACCATGTTGTGACGTCATGGGGTTATCAAATTTGATAACTGTGGCCGGACTGTTTAGTCTTCCTTCCTTCTCCTGGATTTTGATACGTTGGATTTGGAACCAATAGAATAGGTAGCCTTGTATTTTTTGATGCAGTTTTAAGGTCCTCAATTAGCTCAATTAAGTTTATGGAGAGATATCCAAATCGTCCAGTTCCATACCCTAACATTTTTAGAGTTGACAGGTAAAGAACCAGGAGCAGGAGTACATAATACCGAAGTTCAGGACTTTTTTGTACTTGTTTGTAACGGTTGCTTGAATCGGATCATCGTATACGGCTACACAGAGCACCGCATGACTCGGCTCAAAATGAGGCGGAACGCACTAATGCCGCCATCGGCGAAGCCTTGACAACCGGCAGACCAGTTGAGCAACCAGCCGATCCATTCTATGGGCTTACGGCCTCACAAATGGACAGCATGACACTGAAAGAGGTTGAGGTCGTCATGGAAAATGGAGAATACTTGGAAGTTGGCTAGGGAAGTCTCAGATCGAATTCATGATGAGCCTGGGCCTGGGAAGCACGATTTCCTTATATCTGTCTCTAGTTATTCTAAGAAGCAGCAGATCTTACATTTTCTTGCATGCCAAGTATCTCATTCAGTGGAAGAAGGCACCTTCTAGTAAGCGAAGTAAGATGTGCGGGAATGCTTTGTTTTTTGAAGCTTCAAAGTTAAGGAAGATCATGTACGCCAAGAGCACTACTACTTAGAGTATCTGAAGTTTGCTTGTGAGCCGAATTGTGCGTCCTGCAAACAGGAAGGTTGGTCAGCAGGAGTTCCTGGGAATTGGTTTCCTGTTCCGGGCCTCAGTGACACCAGATACATTCCAAGCACAAGTGACCAAATCGACCAGCATCTCCCAAGCATACAAGTAAAGCGATTGTTTGCCTCTAGGTGTTCCAGGAATGGTTGACGAGAATGCCTGTAAAAACTTTGTAGAACATCAGGAATTTCTCGCTATGAAGGCACAAAAGAGACTTTTTGAAAGAAACACTGTGCCAAACATTGACTGGAACAATGAGGACCATGCCAGCTCGCTGACGGCACGCAAGTTAAGATTGTACTTGAAGTAACACGATTTACAGGTCAGTGGAGGGAAAGCAACGCTAGTAGCTCCTGTTCTACGTTACGTTCGAGCTGCTCAATAAAATACTGGAGCCCGAAGACAATGACACAACTAGTGACTCTGAGCTGCAATCTAGTGACTCAGAAGGATCCAGGACGACTCAGAAGACGATGTACACTAAATTAGACTCTTCAGAAATGAGCGACTTTATCGAACACAGTTACGAGGTACTCTTTTAAAGAGACACTAATGTCGAAGGCGTTTCAGTACAAAGCAAGTAAAGGATTCAGGTATATTTACTACATTTGTAGGTGGTGGTTGGGGAAGGGGGGTGCGTCATAATTTTTGGGAGATTTGGAGGGGGTCAGAGCTAATTTGCCTTTGTTCAGAGGGAGGTGTTGTGTAATATTTCTCATTTCGAAGCTCAGTTTCCGCCCCTAAGAAGAAAGCAGTTTCTGTTCTTGATTTGATTGGCCTGTCTGTGAATTCTGCAGTTGGGATTTGATCTATAGGCGAAAGCGCGTTCTGAGAATGGCAAGTTGACAAGACGGAATGACAAGTTGAAGTGACAAGACGACGTAATGAGCATTTTGTCCACGATTTGACGTCATAGGGTATTTACTGCTATCCGTCTTTCATCATCAGAGACATCAGCAGGCTCTCGAAAAATCCACTCATAAGACCGTTCAAAATTTAGGGAGAGCTACCACTGCTGCTTTAACATACAGAGTTCTTTTAAAATCCACCACTCAGTTTAGTCCAAAATAATAATAAAAAAAACAAGCCAAGGACATCGCCTATTTATAATTATAACATAGCTAGCAGAGCCAAGCAATCAAATGCAGCATACGTAAGCGTGCTCCAAATCTCGACAGTGCACGCTGATGGCGTGAGCAAATTGCTTTGCCAGAATTCAGTTTTTTCGCGCGAGCGCCCATTGTCAGCGCGGGGAAAAATATTTTATTTCGCTACAATAATAGAAAGAGAGACTCGGCCCACTTGTCCCAAAACAAACAAATTTTCCGACCTTTTCTCACGGGTTAGAGTTCTTAAATAAGGCAGAAAGAGAGAAAAACAACGGAAAAGGATACTCGCATCAGCGCCATCGATTCGCTTCACTGTCCGAGGGTAAAATGCAACAACTCAGAAAGACACTCTGGTTAAACCAAACAAATTACAAACTGCTGGTATGTTTCAACCGCAAAGGTAAGCTTAAGTTTTTCCGTTTTAAAACTGTCCAAAAGAAAACTCGAGCTTTCAACAGAAAAATTGAAATAAAACCAATTGCTATTTTGCTTAAGGTATCATGGTAGGTGGATTGACAGTGTTTGGAAATCGCGCTCTTACGCTGGCGCTTTGAAAGAAAACCCCATCAACCTACACATTTTCTGAAAGCTTAATAGTTATAGAATACAATCATATGATTGAAATTTTTAAAAAGTTATTGTCGCAGTGATATGAAAATAAATGCCCAGAAACGCTGCTTTGCTTAAACTGGTTAGCTTCCGCGCGTGAAACATCGGAGCGGCGCGATTAACATCGGAAATGTTTTCTCACACATCACCCTCAAAAAGGGTGTCGGCGATTTTCCAGATGTAGTTTAGTTTTTTTTCTACACCCTCCTAAAGTTTGCCGTTCTGAACGCGGGTGTTTCCTTCCACTAAAGAGGCCATACCTCTGAAACGGAAGCGAAATAAAACAAAGCCCGACACCCTTTTTCGAAGAAGGTAATAGGGAACATACCTGCCGATTTTCAGCCAATTCCGTGTGAAGACACGGGTAAACGAACTAAAAATGTTCATCCTCATATGCAGTTTTGTTTTATCGAGAAAAAGACGAAAAACCTTGTGCGAGATCGGTATGATTAGGTGTTAAAAATCCCCTCCGCGCTGACAGATGTCGGCATGGGTCAGTTTACCAAAACAATGGGTCATGACAGCTTGAAAGAAACAGAAGTCTACGTTGCAGTGAAATCGTCCGAGAAGCGAAAAACTACTTAGGTTTAAACAGGTTTGTATTTAAACTGCTGTGATTATTTCGTCGGCGGCAATGGTATTATGTTGTTCGATTTTAGACTTCTTCGTTCTCCAGACATTTTCTGAAACCATGAATGCCTCGTGAAGCCAAAAAGAGGAAATTTCGAGGTCTATATTGTCTACATCTACATCTGTGCTTGACTCGATCTATCGCTGTGGAAGTTTCGGAATCGCGTCCGTTCTCCAGCAATTTCGTGCGACTAGCTCTTGTTGTATTTTGACCTTCAGCTTCATTGGCGGGATTTGTGTCTTCGAGTTCCTTCAACCATTCTTCTTAGTTTAAAACAATGCGACCCACAGTCGCTCAATTCAATCAATTCAATCGGAAGCCAAGGATCTTGTTCGACGCTGAACTTGCTGGTTCCACCAGATTTTCTCCTCTTCGGCTTATTCGGAGACGAAATTTGGCAAAAAGTTTTCTTGCGGGTTTTCGCCCTGACATAAAGAAAATTTGACAAGAATGAAAGCTTAATTTGCGG
>JAHPZR010020296.1:45000-51100 GCA_019787425.1 Platygyra sinensis | reverse complement strand
GTGAAAGAGGAGAAATTGCCCTGGCACCTTCTATTCGCATTCCTAATGGTATACCTGTAGAAGAAGTCTACTTATTGACAGCATCTGACATTTCAAAAGTTCAAGTACGAGCTAAACTGGTAGTCCTTAGCTGTTGCCATAGTGCACGTGGAGAGATTAAAGCCGAAGGAGCTGTTGGAATTGCTCGAGCATTCCTGGGATCTGGCGCACGTTCAGTGTTGGTTTCACTGTGGGCCCTAGAAGACAGCTCAACAGAGCAGTTAATGAGTCATTTCTACGACCATCTTGTTCACGGGGAAAGTGCTAGTGACTCTCTTCACCAGGCCATGAAGTGGATGAGACGTAACGGTTACCCTGACGTGAACCAGTGGGCGCCTTTTGTACTGATTGGAGATAACGTGACGTTTGATTTTGAAAAGTAAGGTAAGTTTGTTTATTTCAAAAACATATCTTTCTCTTTCCTAACATCTTTTCTTGGTAATTGTTCAGTGTTTTTGCTGAGGGTTTATCGATCAAGCTACGTGTAGGTTCAAAAAGCGTCAAGTGCACCACTTCTCATTAATTCTTTTATTTTTTGTTGTGCTGGAACGGACATGGTGTTTTATACCGACTGGCCTGTTTTCGATAAGAATAGAAAGCATGAATTACCTAACCTAAAATGCAGCTTACACACCGATTTTCGGATATAAAACGAGTTCTTTAACTGAAATTGTACAAATGAACTGCTTATTGCATGGTTCGAGCTGAATAAAGTCGGCGAATGACAGTTGTTTTATTCTATGCTATATATAAACTTCTTCGAAAGCCACAACCCTATGTTGTTTATCAAGAGTGTTTTTTTTATTTTCTAATCACAAAGAACGTTTGAGAAATTAAGTAATACAACCACCAGGCTAATGTCGAGGAACATTAATTTATTTCTTTGCTTATTTACTTGCTTTGAATTATGACATAGATTTAACCGCGGCGACATAAGAATATAACCAATGAGATTCATCTATGGCTTAAAAGGCTGACCACAAACCTTATTAATAAAAATACATGCATGTATAATTTTTAATTTGTTTGAGTATTTGTCTTTGTTTTTCAGCTGTTTTTGTTGGACTGATTGATCACAAGAAATAACTGAGAAGCATGAAGTGCAATGACCTCAAGTAATAGTTTTCAACCCGGGATATGCTGTAATTAGTAATATGACTTGACCTTCAAAGTTTCAGTGGTCCCTTTTAACAAAATTTTCTCTGTAAAATTGGAACTGGGATAATATACAACACTTCGCCCTTTTTAACGTTTTGTTTAAGATAGTTTTATGATAGTTTTACACTAGCAAGTATACAATTATTCTACGGGAGCAAGTTCTTTTCAGTTTAAAATAGGGATCCTTTAATTTTTATAATATTTACTACTTGACATTACAAACGATGTCCGATGGAGTAAAACACTTAAAGGGGCTCAGTCACGGTATTTTTAGTTATTTTTAGCATCGACAAAATTCCCGTAAATTGAAGGAAACCTGAAAATAATACATTACAAAGATAGAAAAACATCAAAGAGACGATATTAAATCATAAAGGAACAAGGATGGTTCAGGATGGAGAAGATTGACACGGATTGCAAACAACGAAATTGAAAAGTTTAGCTTCACTTTTCAAACCGTTCAACCGTGACTGAGCTCCTTTAAGAATTTCGAAGAACAATTTCCTCTGCAAAATTTCATTTCACATTTAAAATACATGTGATATTGCATGGAAGTGTCAGAGTTGCGTAAGTTACCTTTTTTTCATAATCTTAAAATTCCTATTATTTCGAGTGACGAACAGTCTATAGTGACATAAACGTTTTATCGATATTACCCTTTTCTCCGCCAGTCATTTAACAATTTTCCAGCGCAAAACTAAACCATGCGAATTTGGTTCTGAATTAAAAACGTTCTCATATTGAAATCGAAACAAATATCTGTCTAACTCGTGCAAGACAGTTATCATTGTAATGAATCAAAAATGCAACCTTTTTTACAATGCAAGATATAATGATGACATAAACTCATTGGGGACATCCTTGCGTTCTTATTAGCAAAACGAGTTGTCTTTTTGGTTACAATCTTCTTCGCTTTCATGTATTTTTTCGGTTATTGTTGGGAAGAAGACAGCAAAGGTATCGAAATCTGCCCTCACTGTTGTTCGGTAGAAAACGGTGGTCCTAGAGTTGTTTTTATTTGAATGTCGAAAGTAATTCGTATTGGCTTTGGTTTTGTATTTCTACGTTTCTTGTTTTGTACTGAAACATTTGCGCCATTTTCTTGTCCAATCAGGAGTAAAGCCAACCAATCGTGACTCGCTCATGCACGTTTTCCCGCGCTTTACGTCAATCACATGGTTACCTTGAGATTTGATTGGCTCACTCGACTGCTCTTGTCTTTTGTGACTGGCTACTTTAGCTTAGATTTTGTTATTGACCTATAAATTTCTCTGTGTAGTACTTTCGACTAGACTTAGCGGTTACATCGTAACTATTTTTAACTGTCTACGTAATCTTTACGAGGAAATGACCATGAACTTCGGTTTCTCTGAATTAACTTCTTTATCGCTATATCGCTCGGTTAATATAGGAAGACCGCAGATCGGACGATCGAGGTTAAATAGCATATTACATGGCAGTTAATATGGCCAAAGGTTTTTTAAGACGAAGGAGTTTCAGCTCTGTCTATGTATGAACTATGCTCTTTGAATATTCTTCACGCATAAATTGATATATGTTTTATCCCTCAACATTTAAAGTTACGTCTCGTCTTCATTACGCAGGAGAAATTTGAAAACGCAGCTTTATTTCTACAGTTAAGCTTACCGTCCATGCACACTAATCTGTCACGAAAACGGAGCTTTTCAAAAGCGTTCTTCAAACTGCATGAATTTGAAAATACCGGCTCTGCGTTTTTATCTGGACGAAAAACATTTTAAAACTTGAGCTTTTCGGAAACGATAATTTCACGGTAATCATGTGATTTTCCTATCGAATCCAAAAATAAACGTTGATTGTTGCGTTTTCAAATTTCTGCGGCGTATTGTGGACGGAAAACATTTGATGAGTTTTCAGAGTGAAAAATCCGCTTTCAAATTTCACCGCGTAATATGGACCAAAAACACATGGCAGTTTTTAAAATGAAACTCCGTTCCCTGTTGTAGTCAGTGGTTTGTATCTTATAGAAAATGATCTACAAAGTATTCCGTACAAATTGCCGCTTTTTGTTTTTTTCCGAAGAGATGAGGGGTGAATGTTCCTTTCCCAAAAAGCAATTGGTAATGGAGCTTAGGTTTATTATCATTCTAGAGTCTTTCTACGCCGCAAATGAACAGGAACTATATAAAATGGCTTTTTTCGCTAAAAAATGTTACGATTTAGGTTTTATAGTTCTTAATTCAACTGTCTTTTCTTAATTTTTACCACTAAATTGTTAATTGTTGATTTGTAAACATTTAGTAGATCGTATAGGGGGGAATCCTTGTTTACAATATTTGCCTCATTAGCATAAGCAATTCAGTTTCTGATGGAGTAAAAAATCAATCAGTTCTGAATATTGAAAGGTCATAGTACAATTAACTTTGCCAGTGAATATGAGCCTGATGTATTGAATCCTTTTTGTGCAACGCGGATTTAAAAACTCAAAATTTTACAAAGAATATATGAGCGCATTAACGCTTTTGCACCCAGAATTTTTGCAGTTTTTGAAAGACAATGTCTCGTTGAATATTACACCCAAGGAGCTAAAACTTTAACCTTGCATTAAGTTTCACTAGCTCTTTAGCTGCCTAGAGTCAATATACAGCAGTTTCGACAAAGTTTGTCAAGTGTAAAAGTGTGCGCGGCTATGCCAATTGGCATTATGGGTAGTAAGAGTCTGGCTTTGCTTGATTCAAGTTCAAGGTGAATCATCAACAACGAAAGAGAAAGAACGAATACATGTGTTTGTGCTGTTTCCTTCCACCAAGCTGAATCACCTTGAGGCTCAATCAAGCAACCGTTAAAACCACCATTAACCATAATAGCTTTTTATTTAGTTAGCTTCGCCTAACTACATTTGGACATTTTTGCCTAACTACATTTGGACATTGTCACGTAAGCTTTTCCCTGTTTGTAAGACAACCTTTCTCGAAAATGCGGTAAACCTAACAAGTTTTCTTCTGTGAGAAAAGTCGTATGCAAATGAGCAAAAAATGCAACAATGACGTCAGCTTGAATCCCCCCTTTTATTGTACTTTTGTAGGGCCACGTGCTTGTTAGGTTTTTGATTTGCTGGCAGTGTCATTCTCGTAAAATAAAGTCTCTATAGCTATGTCAAGAATTGTTTTTGTTTTGCTTTGTTTTGCACTGCGCTCCTGGCTGGTAATTAAATGCCCCCTTAACCGAACATTTTATCAATAAAAATGCGAAAATTAGGATTGTTCATTTCGTCATTTGCAAGTTAAAGCCCAACAGTATGGTTGGTTAGTCAGCAAAATATTCAATAAAAATGATTGCCACACTTTCCATTATTGCTGAGGAAACAAGATCGATAATTCTCTCTTGAACATAAACCGATGATAAAAAAAAAAAGAATGGCTTACCATATTATAAATATTCAACTCAAATTAACTGGTTGTTCATTTGTCATTTCGGTTTAACAAGCTGTTTCTAACAGCATTTAATATTTCACTTTATATTACATATAAGAAAATGTTACACAAAAATCTTAAAACCGAAACGTATTAAATAATTCGTTAGCTGTTTATAAATAGCCGATGTCCATGGCTTGTTTGTTTGTTTGTTTGTTTTTTATTTTGGACTAAAACTGAGTGGTGGATTTTAAAATAACTCTGCATGTTAAAGCAGCAGTGGTAGCTCTCCCTAAATTTGAACGGTCTTATGAGTGGATTTTTCGAGAGCCTGCTGATGTCTCTGATGATGAAAGACGGATAGCAGTGAATACCCCATGACGTCAAATCGTGGACAAAATGCTCATTACGTCGTCTTGTCACTTCAACTTGTCATCCCGTCTTGTCAACTTGCCATTCCCAGAACACGCTTTCGCCTATAGATCTAATCCCAACTGTGGAATTCACAGACAGGCCCAGCATCCTCAATCAAATTCAAGAACAGGAACTGCTTTCTTCTTTGGGCAATACAAATGTTGGTCAGTTGCTAGCTAGAGCGCAAAGTAACCTCAGGTAAGTTCTAAGTTGTTTTCCTGCAGACTCTGCACGACCGTACCCCCGCGTCGATTTGTCATATCAGAGTCTTTCATTACTAAGTTGAACATTGTTTTCTAGTGATCATACATGTAGTAGTTTACGAAGTTAGTTAATACGCATGACCGAAAGGACCAGTTGAAATTTGATTCAGAATAGCGGGACGAAGTGAAACGTAAGTCTCGCGTGGCTTAAAGGCTTATCGACGAGTAACAGCCGATAACTCGGGGGAAGAAAAAGGCGAAAAGTAGCTAAGATAACACACCGTGGTAAGAGGTGAAAATAGCGGAGGTTGATAAAGAGAGGAAAGAAGTTAAGATTCACTTCAAAGGCTATGGTCACGATACAGGATGGAACGATCAAGATGTAGACTGCTGGCAGCCTGTTTTTCTCTCGAAATTCAGTAGCGGTTATAAGGCGAGTCGTTTTGGCTAAAGGGGAATGGGATAAGAGCAATGTTCCTTTTAAGCGGTTTAAAAAGGTGTATGTTCCGATGAAGACTCTTCAGAAGAAAGACATGAACATTTTCCATGGTCAGCTATTTAAGCAATAGAGAACTTTTTCCGTGTTTACATAGCGTCATCTAAACACGAGGAGGGCTGGGAGAATTCGAGACGGTTATGCAACTTTCGAGGATTCCTCCAGCCCTCTGAGTGTTGAGATGAGGCTATGTAAACACCGAAAGAGTGCTGTATTGCTTTTATCAAATATCATTCAAAAATACGCGCGAAGCTAATACGTCACAACCGTGTTTACATACTCTCAACTCAAGAAACACATCTATCGACCAATGAGAGCGCGCGTAGTGGCTCAGTTATTTTATAAACAGAGATATTAAACATAAAATGTGGTCTAGCCGCCATAAGGACCCAGCTCTT
>JAHPZR010020296.1:30000-37500 GCA_019787425.1 Platygyra sinensis | reverse complement strand
CTGTAGCACTTGAAGGTGGACTGATTTTTCGTCGCTCTCTCGCCTGAGATGAAGTACTTCAGCCGGTTGTTGTTGTTTTGAGCTAAAGGTCACCGGGTTTCATCTCGCGTTGGTTTTCACGGCCTCTCTTTCCGAAATAGAGAATGGTGTTAAATCATGCCGAATTTGCAAAACTTTCTGGAGCATTCAGACCAAGCTGATTTGCTGCATAGAGGACTTCAAGGTCTTCGCTGGAAATTGGACGCTTGTGCTTTGTGAAAGAAATCAATCCCTGTCGCGCAAGATCTTTCAGTGATGGATCTAGAGCTTCGTTTGCCGGCTTCAATACTTATCCCGAATAATGAAAAACGGCTTTCTTTGAAGGGAACAGGAAAAAAAATCTGTCCAGCCCAGAACGAATTGTCTTTCACAGTGTTGCGACTGTATGGTTTTCCTTCCACTGAATTTTCTGGCTTCTGCGTAAAAAAGGTTTCAACATGGTTGACAATTTCTGCCGGCTCCATGATTTCAAGTGCGACTGGAATTTTTCTCTCCTTCCTCCACGCTAAAGTCGGACGTGAACGGTTGGTTTATTTTATAGTTAGTTATCACATTGTATTAAATCTTTATTTTGTAAAATGAATCGGTTTAAATTTACGTAGGACTAAATATTAAAAGTCTACTCGTGACTTTCTCCACCTTCAAAGACATTGACAGCGTATTTTGGTGACTTTTTTGTACTTTCCGGAATAGCACTTGCCATCAGCTTTTTAATGTCATCATCGCTAGACTCAGTAACACTAGTTTGGATTCCTTCCATATTAAATAAGAGAAAAGAAAAGTTGAAATTCTTGTGCTGACTATGTTTCTCTTCGACGGAAACAATCGGAGGACAAATATCGACTCGGGCGGGGGTTATTGCGTGATAACTGTCCAGAGATTTATACCACTTGACGTAAAATAGCCAATAAAATCAATCAAAAATTAATGGGTGGGTTATAAATACTATTATTATACATTAGACTCACTATGAAAAATCTGATTGGTCCGAGAGCATTCAATCAATTCACAATAGCTTGTGAACTTGACATGATAAATGCAATATCTGCTGCAGATATTGCATTTATCACGTCGAGTTCAACGTCTGCCTGGTTACTAAGGCCCTTGGAGTGTTCTCCTCAGAAACAAAATGGCTGAACGTTTCACTTCTGTTTCTGAGGATGAATTATGTGAAAAATGTATAATAAAACAATTATTGAATTCGGTTTCGCATGATATCATGAATTATCAAAACCTCGTGTCTGTGTTATCTGCCGAAGCCTTCGGCTTCGGCAGATAACACAGACCTCGGTTTTGATAATTCATGATATCATGCTCAACCTCATCCAATAATTAATACACGCTACGGCGTTTACATTTGTTAAATGTTTGACTCTGAGGCTGAACACACCTATACCCGATATAAGGTAGTACCCTCCTCTATACTTGGGCGGTAAGTATCACAAACAAATACATTTCGAAGTATGTTAATGTGTAGAAACTTGAATTAATCTATAGCTCTTCCTTTTCTCATTGAATAAATTCAGTACTATATCTCACCTCGACGACAAAACTTAGGCTCTGGCAACTAAGCGAATCACATAGCAGCCCATTTGCACAAATCCCCTTCACCCCGGGACTTCTCATGCATAAGATATCAAACCTCCAGCCTTTCTCAGACTGAATATCTTTCCGGAAACGAAACACTATTTCTTTCTGAAAAATAGCTTCTTGTTGTAGTTCATTCTGTAATAAAGGTTATTATTTATATTTAGTTCATTCTCATGCTGTTGTGGTTGTACACTGTAAATTTGCAGCTTTAAAACATTGCCCGTGAGCGAGACGAACGAAAAGGCGCTTCAAACGATTTTATAAGTCTTACTTCTCAGTTTCTGTTTATCGACGAGTCAAGTAAAGATGAAAGAGCAACTGGGATATACTCCGAGAATTGACACTGAAATAATGATTCTGGACGCTCCGCTCGCCGTTATTGTCATGGATGCATTTAATTGACGTCCACCAATAAAAACGTAGTTTTCGAAATGGGAAAAAAATCGTTGGAGGGCGGGTGTGACTGATAACCGCTATAATTAAGTTTTAGTATACTTCCCACCGGAAAGTTTAAGTTTTACCCACATCACTCGCGCTAGCCTCATGGTAAGTCCGCTCATCTACGGATCCAGTGGTTAAGGTTTGCACCCTGCATGTGTTCTGTTATAGGGCAAAACCCTTTACTCTGCCAGTGCTTCTTTTGTATAAATAGGTACCGCCAAAATGTAATACTGGGGTAACCCTGCGATGGAGTTGCTTCCTGTCCAGTGGAGAGTAGTAATACTCCTGATCACTCCATGCTACAGAAACCGGAGATAATTAAGGACCGGTCTTGGCTCGTTGATGACATGCAAAAAAACAAACACACAAACAAAGTACCTATTCCATGTAGCGGATATTCTTTTGGACTTGAACTTGTCACGTTTAGTTTTGCGTTACATAAGGACTTTGGACTTTTCATCACGTTTTGTGATCACGTGACATTTTGTTATTGCGTTTTTTTTTTTGCTCAGAAGAACTCTCGGGCGGGCGTGAATTGCCGCACATTGCTGAATTTTGAGAAGTATATATCGATTCATTCGTGAATTCATTAAAGAAGTTGATAAAAAACCTAACATTCAACAATGCTGCCCAAGTAAATCCCAAAGAACTGTTTAAAAGCGAAGAACTAGCAGTTCGTGTGGTCAGTTTGCACCCAAAGAAACTTGCAAAATGGCCTGTTATTTCACTTTAATTTATTGATTGGCTTCACTTACATTTTTTATGCTAAAAAATGCAAAAATATCTAATAACGGCGAGGCGTATTATTGTACCATTTACATTTTATTCTTCTTTATTTTACACTTTCTTTAAATAGAATTTGAAACACTTTACATATCCCACTCTGTTTCCGCGAGTGTTGTTTACATGTCACGTGATACTAGGACCCGGGTATCTAAATTTTGGCCTCCGTGAGTTGCTGGCGGCCGTGGTAGACTGGGGTTTACTTGGTGGTATGTGATGCCTGGTAGAAATAGCAAAGAGTCCCGGATTTCTTGAAGTCAGTTTCATTTGTGATAGTGGTTTATCTTCTGGTTGAAGAAGAACTGAAAGAAAAAGAGAAATCAATAGAGGAGTCATGAAAACTTATTTCTTTTTATTTCTTTTTTTTTTTAATTCAAGTTTGAACCCTAATTTTCCCGACAATCCCACTAGACTAAAAACTTACGCCGACATTTTCGGCAAAATTTTTTGGGGGATTTGTTTGTTTGTTTGTTGTTTTCAGCTTCACATATCTGGGCGTTTAAACAACACTTCGAACGTCGTCACAGTTATTGACGACAGCGAATAAACCAAATTGTAAGCTGGGGCGGATGCAGGATATTCGACATACGGAACACTGAAGGCGGTCCCCTATAAGAGGATCCGAGGGCATCCTGCCCCTGAAAATTTTTAAAATTAAAATTCCCTGTAATAGGATTTCTAGCATTCTGAGACCAAGTAAGCGTAGCACAATGTCTCTTTTTTTCATTTACGGGGACACTAAATCGCCCCCCCC
This sequence comes from Platygyra sinensis, assembly GCA_019787425.1. Lineage (NCBI taxonomy): Eukaryota > Metazoa > Cnidaria > Anthozoa > Scleractinia > Merulinidae > Platygyra > Platygyra sinensis. The sequence goes on along the minus strand of JAHPZR010020296.1, from coordinate 33,893 downwards.
CCCCCCCCACCTAATCTCCAGATCCGCCAGATTAGTTAACACTTCAATGTTCGCGTGTAACTGAAGACACTGACAGGTTCAGTAAAATACTAAGTAAAAATTAATAATTGCTAAGGTCGGCACAGACCGAGGGGACCACTCCCTGCGACTCGTCCCTGAAAAGTCCTATACAAGGGGACCTGGTCTCAGGCATTTGTCCCACGAACAGTTCACACGAAAAATTCGGAGGAACAAGTCGCAGGGACTAATGTCTCAAAAATTCAAAACTGGTTTGAATTCGTGGGAGTAGTCGCAGGGAGCAAAAAAATGGCCAGTTCACACGATAGGACTTGTCCCCGCGACTTGTTGCAGGGACAAGTCCCCCTTGTTTGTACCGACCTTTAAACACAAACATACCTCGTCCGTTATTTAGATATTTTGCCATTTTGTGCATAAAAATGTAGTGAAGCCAATCAATAAATTAAAGTGAAATAACAGGCCGCATTTTGCAACTTTCTTTGGTGCAAACTGACGCACGCGAACTGCTAGTTCTTCGCTTTTAAACAGTTCTTTGGATTTACTTGGGCAGCATTGTGGAATGTTAGGTTTTTTAATCAACTTCTTTAATGAATTCACGAATGAATCTTATATACTTCTCAAATTCAGCAATTTGCGGCAATTCACGCCCCGCCCGAGAGTTCTTCTGAGCAAAAAAAAACGCAATAAACAAAATGTCACGTGATCACAAAACGTGATGACAAGTCCAAAGTCCTTATGTAACGCAAAAACTAAACGTGACAAGTTCAAGTTCAAAGAATATCCGCTACATGGAATAGTACTTTTGTGTGTTTGTTTTCTTTTTGTATGTCATCAACGAGCCAAGACCGTCCTTAATTATCTCCGGTTTTCTGTGCATGAAGTGATCAGGATATTACTACTCTCCACTGGATGGAAGCTACTCCATCGCAGGGTTACCCCCAGTATTAAATTTGGCGTTACCTATTTATACAAAAGGAGCATTGGTAGAGTAAAGACAGTAAAGTGTTTTTGCCCTAGAAAAGATACATGCAGGGTGCAAACCTTAACCACTCGATCCGCAGACGAGCGGACTTACCATGAGCCTAGCGCGAGTGATGTGGTTAAAACTTAAACTTTCCGTGGGAAGTATACTAAAACTTAATTATAGCGGTTATCAGTCCCACGCGCCCTCCACGATTTGACGTCATAGGGTATTCACTGCTATCCGTCTTTCATCATCAGAGGCATCAGCAGCTCTCGAAAAATCCACTCATAAGACCGTTCAAAATTTAGGGAGAGCTACCACTGCTGCTTTAACATACAGAAATCCACCACTCAGTTTAATCCAAAATAAAACAAACAAACAAACAAACAAGCCATTAGGACGTCGCCTATTTATAAACAGCAAACGAATTATTTAATACGTTTCGGATTTCAGATTTTTGTGTAACATTTTCTAATATGTAATATAAAGTGAAATATTAAATGCTGTTAGAAACAGCTTGTCAAACTGAAATGACAATGAACAACCAGTTAATTTGAGTTGAATATTTATAATATGGCATGCCATTCTTTTTATCATCGGTTTATGGGCAAGAGAGAATTATTGATTTTGTTTCCTCAGCAAAAATGGAAAGAGTGGCAATCACTTTTATTGAATATTTTGTTGACTGACCAACCATACTGATGAGCTTTAATTTGCAAATGACGAAACAAACAATCCCAATTTTCGCATTATTATGGATAGAATCTTCGGTCAAGGGGGCATTTAATTACCAGCCAGGAGTGCAGTACAAAACAAAACAAAACAAAAACAATTTTTGACATAGCTATAGAGACTTTATTTTACGAGAATGACACTTCCAGGAAATCAAAAACCTAACAAGCACGTGGCCCTACAAAGTACAATAATAGGGGGATTCATGCTGACTTCATTGTTTACATTTTTGCTCATTTGCATACGACTTTTCGCACAGAAGAAAACTTGTAGGTATACCGCTGTTTCGAGAAAGGTTGTCTTACAAACAGAGAAAAGCTTACGCGACAATGTCGAAAATTATTATGGGTAATGTTGGTTCTAACGGTTGCTTGATTGAGCCTGAAGGTGTTTCAGCTTGGTAGAAGGAAACAACACAAACACATGTATTCGTTCTTTCTCTTTCGTTGTTGATGATTCAACTTGAACCTGAATCAAGCAAAGCCATACTCTTACTACCCATAATGCCAATCGGCATTGTCGCGCACACTTTTTTCACTTTTGACAACCTTTTTCGAAACTGTTGTATATTGACTCTAGGCAGCTAAAGAGCTAGTGAAACTTAATGCAAGGTTAAAGTTTTAGTTCTTTGGGTGTAATATTCAACGAGACACTGTCTTTCAAATACTGCAAAAAGCGCTAATGAGCTCATACATTCTTTGTAAAACTTGCACAAAAAGGATTCAATACATCAGGCTTATATTCGCTGGCAGAAATAATTCTATCATGAACTTTCAATATTCAGAACTGATTTATTTTTTACTCCATCAGAAAGTGAATCGCTTATGCTAATGAGGCAAATACTGTAAACAAGGATTCCACCTACACGATCTACTAAATGTTTACAAATCTACAATTAACAATTTACTGGTAAAAATTACGAAAAGACAGTTGAAAAAAGAACTATAAAACCTAAATTGTAACATTTTTTTAAGCGAAAAAGCCATTTTATTTATGATAATAAACCTAGGCTTGATTAACAATCGCTGTTTGGGAAAGGAACATTCACCCCTCATCTCTTCGGGTAAAAGCAAAAACCGGCAATTTGTACAGAATACTTTGGAGATCATTTGCTATAAGATACAAACCACTGACTACAACGGTTAACGGAGATTCATTTTGAAAACTGCCATTTTTTTTTGGTCCATATTACGTGCTGAATTTTGAAAGCGGATTTTTCACTCTGAAAACTCATCAAATGTTTTCCGCACACAATACGCCGCAGAAATTTGAAAAGCAACTGACTTACTTCTGACTTAATTCCTGTCGTTCCATACGGAACATAGGTCGTCCACCAGAGTTCGCCATCCCCCCCTGTCCTGGGCCTTCTGCTCAAGCTGACCCCACGTCAGGCAGCGACCTTCGCTTCAGCTTCAGTTGAGCGCCGCCAGGTGGTCTTCGGCCGTCCTCGCTTGCGCTTTCCTTGGGGTGTCCACCGTAGCCCTCTTCGTGTGACGTTGTCTGCAGGTTTTCTCAGGATGTGTCCAAGCCAGCGCCACTTGCTTCTCTTGATTTGTTGCACGATTGGCTCCTGAGCTGTTCTTCTCCACAACTCTTCATTTCTCAGCTTGTCGTACCACCGCACTCCGAGGATCTGACGGAGGCAGCGGTTCACAAAGACTTGTATCTTGGCCATCGATGACTTCAGCACTCTCCAAGTTTCACAGCCGTACAGAAGGACGCTTTTCACATTGGAGTTGTAGATACGAATCTTCGTGTTGAGGGACAGCTTTGTTGATCGCCAGATGAATCGAAGGGTATTGAAAACTCCTGCAGCTTTTCCTATCCGAATGCGGATGTCCTGATCAGTTCCGCCTTCTGTGGACACAGTGCTACCCAGATAGGAGAAGTCCTGAACTTCCTCGATGCTGTCCTGCCGGATGGTGAACGTAGCTTCGATTGTGTGGTTTAGCCTCAAACTCTTTGTCTTTTTCACGTTGATCTTCAGTCCCGTCTTCCTGGCTTCTTCGTCAAGCTTGAGTAGCTTCTCCTTCATGTCTATGTGGCGTTGCGAAATTAAAGCGATGTCATCTGCATAGTCAATGTCCTCAAGCTGCTCCATCATTGACCACTGCAGCCCTCTCTTCCTGTCTTTTGTAGTCTCGCGCATGATCCAATCAATAACAATCAAAAATAGAAA
>JAHPZR010020296.1:20000-25000 GCA_019787425.1 Platygyra sinensis | reverse complement strand
CGTGAGCTGACCACAAAACCACTCGCCGACTTGGAAAATTTGACAACAATCTCTTAATTGTTTTAATTACAGTCGTTTTAAAACTTTAAAAAGAACAAAACTAAACCAAAAAAAAAAATTAAAATACAAAACATTACAAAAACATGGGTTGATTCATGTCAGGAAGGAAAGTAGGGAAGAGAAAGTTCAGCTGGAAATATCGGAAGACAACAGAGATAATCAGCAAAGTTACGGTTTCGCTTTCTTTGACCAACCTTGTTGTTTGAGTTCTAAAAACTCCTGGTCTAATTTATTTTCCCAGTATAAAATTTCACTTTGCTGAAGAAACACAAGACGTTAGTAGCTTTATAGCGTTGGCGAAAACTGTTGCAGCATCTCAACACAAAAGATGGCGAAAAAATATTTTTCAAGTTTTAGACACCGACTCGGACATGAAAGTGCACGCGCTCCACTATGCAAGTTAGCTACTTGTAGGCGTCAGCTTTTTCTTTCAAAGTTAAAACTTCTGCAAACTTGACAAACAGGTAGAAACTGAATAAGAATCAATCGAAAGCAGAAATTGGTTATGATTAAGCATTGTGCATTGTTCTAAGAAACTCATAAATCAACTCGATACCAGAGAAGAGAGCTTTCTTGCATAAACTTTATTCTTAAGTCAAAAGCTGACGCGTACAACTAGCACGCAAAGATCTTGCTCATTCACAGCGCGAAACAGATCAACCGCGCATGCTTAAAGGAACTGACTTCCGGTTGGGCAAAAATGCTAAATTTTCGGCGGATTTTAAATTGAATTAATATTTTTTTATGTGACACAGTTTACCCCAAAATACAGAATATAGCTAAGCATTGGTTTTTTCAAAACATTTTGTTTGAAAATGTTATGGGTATTTCAATATCGTTTATCTCTTTAAAAAGAGTATTTTTCAAAATAAAAAGAAACCCATGCTTAGGAGGATGCAAAAATGAATACAAATTATCAAACCACTAATTAAATACCCAAATTATGTGGCACGTAGAAAAATTTAGAGTTTTCTTTTATCGGTCACGTGACCATGGGCGTGGCATAATGACGTCATATTTAGGGTCACTGGTTCACAAAAGTTTGAAACTGACCAAAATAATGCCAAATTCTCTCAAATTACTTGACTATTACATCCTTAGCAACGCATCCCCCAAAAAACGTCAGTAGGCCCTTAAAGGTCAAGTCATTTCAACATATCCCGGCTTGAAAACTGTTACTTGAGTTCATTGCACTTTTTGCATCTCACTTGTTTCTGCTGATCATTCAGTCCAACAAAAACACAGCTGAAAAACAGAAACAAATACTCAAACAAATAAATTATACATGTACTACTTATAATAAGGCTTTTGTTCAGCCTCTTCAGTAAAAATGAATGTCATTGCGTAATTACTTATAAAGCTGTTACCTGATTGACTGAAAAGCTATGTTTTAGTTTTGTATAAACTGTAGAAAATCTCTGATGTTTAACTGTGTCAAGGCAAAAGAATATTGCGAAGAAGCAATTTCGATCTGTAAAAAAATTGGACACCGAGAAATAGAAGCCTGCTGCTGCTTATTGTTAGGACAAGTTTTTTTCAAAGATGGTAAATGTGTCAAGGCAGAAGAACAGTTTATTAAGTCACTTAAGATAAGTACGGACATTGGCGATATTGCTGGGCAATACCATTCACTCGTGGCACTAACAAAAGTAAGATATCAAGAAGGAAAGATTCAGGAAGCTACGTCATACTTACTTAGTGCTATCGAAAAATGCGAGAAAATACGTGGCTCTCTACGAGATAACGATCACTGGAAGATATCCTACACGGATGAAAATATTTCATCCTACCACTACCTGTGTGCATTGCTTTGTCAAACCGGAAATCCCGAAAAAGCTTTGTATGTTTCAGAGCTTGGGAAAGCCAGGGCTTTGGTGGATTTAATGTCAGCTCAGTACTCTGTGAAAAGTCAAATCTCCGCTAATCCCGGGAAATGGGCAGGTATTGAAACCATCATGGAACGAGAACTTAATTGTTCTTGTCTATACGTCTCCTATTCTCTTGACTGGATGTACTTCTGGATTCTTAAAAGAAAAGAACTCCCACATTTTCGACAAATAGAAGGAAAGAAAATTATTACTTACGAAGGGTCTGTTAAAAATCTCGACAACTTTTTTGCCACAAAAAGTTTTAGAAGTTTTGGCATGTCACCACTACCAACAGAGTTACACAAGGATGAGTCTTTGAATATCATACAAGGTAAATCCAATTCATTCGAGGATGATAGCCATGAAGTTTTCCGAATTGGGAATGAAAGTAGAGAGAACCAAGGTCCCAAAATGAATCTTCCTCTGTGTTACAAACCAATCATCGCTCCTGTGGCTGACTTGCTTGACGGCTCTGAAATCATCGTTGTTCCCGATCGTTCTTTATACAACATTCCATTTGCCGCGTTGCCTGATCAAAGTGGAAAGACCTTGTCAGAAACTTTTAAGATCCGCCTCGCTCCTTCTTTAACAACTCTCAGGCTCATCCGTGACAGTCCAGCAGACTATCACAATCAGACCGGTGCACTGATAGTAGGGAATCCTGATGTTGGTGAAGTGATTTTCAACGGACGTCTTAAGTCCATTTCGCGACTTCCCGGTGCAGAAAAGGAAGCGAAAATGGTAGGGAGAAAGCTGGGCGTAGAGCCTTTACTTGGACAGCAGGCTACTAAGCAGGCCGTACTTGAAGCCATGGAATCGGTGGCTCTGATACATTTGGCTGCTCACGGTGATAGTGAAAGAGGAGAAATTGCCCTGGCACCTTCTTTTCGCATTCGTAATGGTACACCTGTAGAAGGAGTCTACTTATTGACAGCATCTGACATTTCAAAAGTTCAAATGCGAGCTAAACTGGTAGTCCTTAGCTGTTGCCATAGTGCACGTGGAGAGATCAAAGCCGAAGGAGCTGTCGGAATTGCTCGAGCATTTCTGGGATCTGGCGCACGCTCAGTGTTGGTGTCACTGTGGGCTCTGGAAGACAGCTCAACAGAGCAGTTAATGGATCATTTCTACGATCATCTTGTTCGTGGGGGAAAGCGCTAGTGACTCTCTTCACCAGGCCATGACGTGGATGAGATGTAACGGCTACTGTGACGTGAACCAGTGGGCGCCTTTTGTACTGATTGGAGATAACGTGACGTTTGATTTTGGAAAGTAAGGTAAGATTCTTTAAAAAAAAAATGTTTTTCTCTTTTGTAACATTTCTTCCTGGTAATTGTTCACGTAACCTAAAATGCAGGGTGCACCAATTTTACGATACGAAACGAGTTCTTTAATTGAAACTGTACAGTGGAACTGTTCATGGTTCCAGCTGAATTAAGTCTGCGAATGACAATGATTTTTTTTTCTACGCTATATATGATTTTATTCGAGGGCCACAACCTTTAGGTTACTTATTATCAGTGTTCACTAGCTTTGTGATCTAGATTTAAATGAGCCGACACAGTTAAACATCAGAGATTTTCTACAGTTTATACAAAACTAAAACATAGCTTTTCAGTCAATCAGGTAACAGCTTTATAAGTAATTACGCAATGACATTCATTTTTACTGAAGAGGCTGAACAAAAGCCTTATTATAAGTAGTACATGTATAATTTATTTGTTTGAGTATTTGTTTCTGTTTTTCAGCTGTGTTTTTGTTGGACTGAATGATCAGCAGAAACAAGTGAGATGCAAAAAGTGCAATGAACTCAAGTAACAGTTTTCAAGCCGGGATATGTTGAAATGACTTGACCTTTAAGGGCCTACTGACGTTTTTTGGGGGATGCGTTGCTAAGGATGTAATAGTCAAGTAATTTGAGAGAATTTGGCATTATTTTGGTCAGTTTCAAACTTTTGTGAACCAGTGACCCTAAATATGACGTCATTATGCCACGCCCATGGTCACGTGACCGATAAAAGAAAACTCTAAATTTTTCTACGTGCCACATAATTTGGGTATTTAATTAGTGGTTTGATAATTTGTATTCATTTTTGCATCCTCCTAAGCATGGGTTTCTTTTTATTTTGAAAAATACTCTTTTTAAAGAGATAAACGATATTGAAATACCCATAACATTTTCAAACAAAATGTTTTGAAAAAACCAATGCTTAGCTATATTCTGTATTTTGGGGTAAACTGTGTCACATAAAAAAATATTAATTCAATTTAAAATCCGCCGAAAATTTAGCATTTTTGCCCAACCGGAAGTCAGTTCCTTTAAGCATGCGCGGTTGATCTGTTTCGCGCTGTGAATGAGCAAGATCTTTGCGTGCTAGTTGTACGCGTCAGCTTTTGACTTAAGAATAAAGTTTATGCAAGAAAGCTCTCTTCTCTGGTATCGAGTTGATTTATGAGTTTCTTAGAACAATGCACAATGCTTAATCATAACCAATTTCTGCTTTCGATTGATTCTTATTCAGTTTCTACCTGTTTGTCAAGTTTGCAGAAGTTTTAACTTTGAAAGAAAAAGCTGACGCCTACAAGTAGCTAACTTGCATAGTGGAGCGCGTGCACTTTCATGTCCGAGTCGGTGTCTAAAACTTGAAAAATATTTTTTCGCCATCTTTTGTGTTGAGATGCTGCAACAGTTTTCGCCAACGCTATAAAGCTACTAACGTCTTGTGTTTCTTCAGCAAAGTGAAATTTTATACTGGGAAAATAAATTAGACCAGGAGTTTTTAGAACTCAAACAACAAGGTTGGTCAAAGAAAGCGAAACCGTAACTTTGCTGATTATCTCTGTTGTCTTCCGATATTTCCAGCTGAACTTTCTCTTCCCTACTTTCCTTCCTGACATGAATCAACCCATGTTTTTGTAATGTTTTGTATTTTAATTTTTTTTTTTGGTTTAGTTTTGTTCTTTTTAAAGTTTTAAAACGACTGTAATTAAAACAATTAAGAGATTGTTGTCAAATTTTCCAAGTCGGCGAGTGGTTTTGTGGTCAGCTCACGATATGATGACGTCAGTCAC
>JAHPZR010020296.1:12500-15000 GCA_019787425.1 Platygyra sinensis | reverse complement strand
AATGCCGATTGGCATTATGGGTAGTAAGAGTCTGGCTTTGCTTGATTCAGGTTCAAGGTGAATCATCAACAACGAAAGAGAAAGAACGAATACACGTGTTTGTGCTGTTTCCTTCTACCAAGCTGAAACACCTCAATCAAGCAACCGTTAAAACCACCATTACCCATAATAACTTTCGACATTGTCGCGTAAGCTTTTCACTGTTTGTAAGACAACCTTTCTCGAAACAGCGGTATACCTAACAAGTTTTCTTCTGTGCGAAAAATCGTATGCAAATGAGCAAAAATGTAAACAATGACGTCAGCATGAATCCCCCTATTATTGTACTTTTCTAGGGCCACGTGCTTGTTAGGTTTTTGATTTGCTGGAAGTGTCATTCTCGTAAAATAAAGTCTCTATAGCTATGTCGAGAATTGTTTTGGTTTTGGTTTGTTTTGTACTGGTGCGCTCCTGGCTGGTAATTAAATGTCCCCTTGACCGAACATTCTATCAATATTAATGCGAAAATTAGGATTGTTTGTTTCGTCATTTGCAAGTTAAAGCCCAACGGTATGGCTGGTTAGTCAACAAAATATTCAATAAAAATGATTGCCACACTTTCCATGCTGAGGAACCAAGATCAATAATTCTCTCTTGGTCATAAACCGATGATAAAACAGAATGGCATACCATATTATAAATATTCAACTCAAATTAACTGGTTGTTCATTTGTCATTTCGGTTTGACAAGCTGTTTCTAACAGCATTTAATATTTCACTTTATATTACATATTAGAAAATGTTACACAAAAATCTGAAAACCGAAACGTATTAAATGATTCGTTAGCTGTTTGTAAATAGGCGATGTCCTTGGCTTGTTTTTTTTATTTTTTTTATTTTGGACTAAACTGAGTGGTGAATTTTAAAAGAACTCTGTATGTTAAAGCAGCAGTGGTAGCTCTCCCTAAATTTTGAACGGTCTTATGAGTGGATTTTTCGAGAGCCTGGTGATGTCTCTGATGATGAAAGACGGATAGCAGTGAATACCCTATGACGTCAAATCGTGGACAAAATGCTTATTACGTTGTCTTGTCACTTCAACTTTTCATCCCGTCTTCTCAACTTGCCATTCTTAGAACGCGCTTTCCGCCGCCTATAGATCAAATTCCATCCGCAGAATTCACAGACCCAGCATCCTCAATCAAATCAAGAACAGAAACTGCTTTCTTCTTTTGGCAATACAAGTGTTGGTGAGTTGCTAGCTGATTGCAAGGTAACCTCAGGTAAGTTCTAAATTGCTTTCCTGTAGACTCTGAACGACCGTACCACCGCGTCGATTTGTCATATCAGAGTCTTTCATTACTAAGTTGAACATTTGTTTTCTAGGGATCATACATGTAGTAGTTTACGAAGTTAGTTAATGCGCGTGACCGAAAGGACCAGTTGAAATTTGATTCAAAATAGCGGACGAAGTGAAACGTAAGTCTCGCGTGGCTTAAAGGCTTATCGACGAGTACCAGCCGATAACTTAAGGAAGAAAAAGGCGAAAAGTAGCTAAGATAAACTGTAAGAGGTCAAAATAGCGGAGATTGATAAAGAGAAGAAAGAGGTTAAGATTCACTTCAAAGGCTATAATCACGGCACAGAGGAGCGGGCGATCAAGATGTAGACTGCTGGCAGCCTGTTTTTCTCTCGAAATTCAGTAGGGGTTATAAGGCGAGTCGTTTTGGCTAAAGGGGCATGGGATAAGAGCAATGTTCCTTTTAAGCGGTTTAAAAAGGTGTATGTTTCCGATGAAGACTCTTCAGAAGAAAGAATGAACATTTTCCATGGTCAGCTATTTAAGCAATAGAGAACTTTTTCCGTGTTTACATAGCGTCATCTAACCACGAGTAGGGCTGGGAGAATTCGAAACGGTTATGCAACTTTCGAGGATTCTTCCAGCCCTCTAAGTGTTGAGATGAGGCTATGTAATCCCCGAAAGAGTGCTGTATTGCTTTTATAAAATATCATTCAAAAATATGCGCGAAGCTAAGACGTCACAACCGTGTTTACATACTCTCAACTCAAGAAACACTTCTATCGACCAATGAGAGCGCGCGTAGTGGCTCATGTATTTTATAAACAGAGATATTAAACGTAAATTGTGGTCTAGCCGCCATAAGGACCCAGCTCTTTTTTAGCAACAATAATACGTACTACAAGTTTCATAAAAGCAGAGAGACCTGTAGCATCCAGATAACAATTTTATCAACAGCATTAAAGTTCTACATAGGTCTCCGAGAGTTAAAATCGACTCTTTGAGCCAGGGGCGTGGATTAACGGTGATGGAGGAAGCCGCAGCATTGAAATGCGGTAACATAAATGTTGCATTCAAAAGACTTTCAATACCACAGATTTGCCAACTGTAAGTCACACGCGCCGTTCAACGAATATTTTGCCATTTCAAAAACGTTTTGGTTGACGTCAATCAAATGTATCCACGACAATAGTCGTGTTGATTTCGTGTCAGTTTCACAGC
>JAHPZR010020296.1:0-7500 GCA_019787425.1 Platygyra sinensis | reverse complement strand
GGGACTTCTCATGCATAAGATATCAAACCTCCAGCCTTTCTCAGACTGAATCAAGACTGAATATCTTTCCGGAAACGAAACGCTATTTCTTTCTGAGAAATAGCTTCCTGTTGTAGTTCATTCTGTAATAAAGGTTATTATTTATATTTAGTTCATTCTCATGCTGTTGTGGTTGTACACTGTAAATTTGCAGCTTTAAAACATTGCCCGTGAGCGAGACGAACGAAAAGGCGCTTCAAACGATTTTATAAGTCTTACTTCTCAGTTTCTGTTTATCGACGAGTCAAGTAAAGAGGAAAGAGCAACTGGGATATACTCCGAGAATTGACACTGAAATAATGATTCTGGACGCTCCGCTCGCCGTTTTTGTCATGGATGCATTTAATTGACGTCCACCAATAAAAACGTAGTTTTCGAAATGGGAAAAAAATCGTTGGAGGGCGCGTGTGACTGATAACCGCTATAATTAAGTTTTAGTATACTTCCCACCGGAAAGTTTTAAGTTTTACCCACATCACTCGCGCTAGCCTCATGGTAAGTCCGCTCGTCTGCGGATCGAGTGGTTAAGGTTTGCACCCTGCATGTGTTCTGTTATAGGGCAAAACCCTTTACTCTGCCAGTGCTTCTTTTGTATAAATAGGTACCGCCAAAATTTAATACTGGGGTAACCCTGCGATGGAGTAGCTTCCTATCCAGTGGAGAGTAGTAATACTCCTGATCACTCCATGCTACAGAAACCGGAGATAATTAAGGACCGGTCTTGGCTCGTTGATGACATGCAAAAAAACAAACACACAAACAAAGTACCTATTCCATGTAGCGGATATTCTTTTGGACTTGAACTTGTCACGTTTAGTTTTGCGTTACATAAGGACTTTGGACTTTTCATCACGTTTTGTGATCACGTGACATTTTGTTATTGTGTTTTTTTTTTGCTCAGAAGAACTCTCGGGCGGGCGTGAATTGCCGCACATTGCTGAATTTTGAGAAGTATATATCGATTCATTCGTGAATTCATTGAAGTTGATAAAAAACCTAACATTCCACAATGCTGCCCAGGTAAATCCCAAAGAACTGTTTAAAAGCGAAGAACTAGCAGTTCGAGTGGTCAGTTTGCACCCAAAGAAACTTGCAAAATGGCCTGTTATTTCACTTTAATTTATTGATTGGCTTCACTTACATTTTTTATGCCAAAAAATGCAAAAATATCTAATAACGGCGAGGCGTATTATTGTACCATTTACATTTTATTCTTCTTTATTTTACACTTTCTTTAAATAGAATTTGAAACACTTTACATATCCCACTCTGTTTCCGCGAGTCTTGTTTACATGTCACGTGATACTAGCACCCGGGTATCTAAATTTTGGCCTCCGTGGGTTGCTGGCGGCCGTGGTAGACTGGGGTTTACTTGGTGGTATGTGATGCCTGGTAGAAATAGCAAAGAGTCCCGGATTTCTTGAAGTCAGTTTCATTTGTGATAGTGGTTTATCTTCTGGTTGAAGAAGGACTGAAAGAAAAAGAGAAATCAATAGAGGAGTCATGAAAATCTTATTTCTTTTTATTTCTTTTTTTTTTTAATTCAAGTTTGAACCCTAGTTTTTCCCGACAATCCCACTAGACTAAAAACTTTCCGATTTTTCAGCAAAATTTTTTGGGGGTTTGTTTGTTTGTTTGTTGTTTTCAGCTTCACATATCTGGGCGTTTAAACAACACTTCGAACGTCGTCACAGTTATTGACGGCAGCGAATAAACCAAATCGTTAGCTGGGAGGGATGCAGGATATTCGACATACGGAACACTGAAGGCGGTCCCCTATAAGAGGGTCCGAAGGCATCCTGCCCCTGAACATTTTTAAATTAAAATTCCCTGTAGTAGGATTTCTAGCATTCTGAGACCAAGTAAGCGTAGCACAATGTCTCTTTTTTTTATTTACGGGGACACTAAATCGCCACCCCCCCCCCCCCCCCCAACTCTCTCAGATCCGCCAGATTAGTCAACACTTCAGTGTTCGCGTGTAACTGAAGACACTGACAGGTTCAGTAAAATACTAAGTAAAAATTAATAATTGCTAAGGTCGGCACAGACGAGGGGACCACTCCCTGCGACTAGTCCCCTGAAAAGTTTATACAAGGGGACTGGTCGCAGGGATTTGTCCCACGAACAGTTCACACGAAGAATTCGGAGGAACAAGTCGCAGGGACTTGTCTCAAAAATTCAAACTGGTTTGAATTCGTGGGACTAGTCGCAGGGAGCAAAAATGGCCAGTTCACACGATAGGACTTGTCCCTGCGACTTGTTGCAGGGACAAGTCGCAGGGACTAGTCCCCTTGTTTGTACCGACCTTTAAACACAAACCTACCTCGTCCCAGTACACTTTTGCTCAACTGCACCCCATGCATATGACACAGCTCCACGACATCGTTATATTCTTTCACTGTCATCTTTCGGTACCGATCCACCATCTCCCCCACTCTACCCCCCAGAGTGGAAGGTGCCACCGACACTTTTTCTGGTGCTGCTCGCTTCCTCTGCTTGGCTTTTTCTTTCTCTTTACGTTTTTGTTGTTTCTTCATACGTCTGTCTTTTATCTGTTACAAGGAGCGATTCAAAGGTACTTCATGTAAATTACTTGGTCCTAATGATCTCGTGAGATCGTTATTGTAAAATACACAGTTCCACAAGCACCCTGAAAGGGGGCACTCCTACTTAAGAGGTTGGGGGTGCTAATCGGACAATTTGAATTAAACCCTAGAACAGTCCAATCTAAGCGTCGCTCCAGCTTTTTTTCAACCTAAAAGACTGCTGTTGTTGTTGTCTGTAATGCCACTGCTAAGGTGGATCACATTTAGAAACAATTGCTTCATGCTGTAAACAAGTTTGAAGCCTACCTCATCCTTCGTCAGTTGCTCAACTTTCTCCGGACAACTGAACAGCGGGTAATTTCAAGCAGGGTCGGTGACATATTGCTCTCACTACTGCCATTACTAACTGGTGACACAGGACGAGGATGTCGCTGTTGAGGCTCAGAGCCTGGTCTCTGCCCAACAAAGGACACAGGCTGATACTGGGTTGAAGAAGGAGAATAAGGACGTTGTGGTGATGTTGAGGGCCTCCTTTGGGGGGTTGCCTGTGGTGAGGAGGGTCTCTGAGGAGATGCAGGCTTCTGTGCCCCAGTACTGGGCCACTTGTGCTGCATTGGATCATAAGCAGGTTCTGGCTCCTCTGGAATGGTTTCCGGTCGTTTTGTACCTTTAGCACTGGGAGTATGTACAATCTCAGCTGTTTGTTTGGTGACCCTTTAAAAGATACAGGTACACTGGTAACTACATATGGTGCAACTTTTGGCAAACTTTAAAGAAATTCTGTGAATGGGGTTCAGAGCCACCTTAAATTTTCAAAAATTTAAAGTGGCTCTGAACCCCATGTATAGAATTTTTTTAAACTTTGCCAAAAGTTGCATCTTATCCAGCTTATCAAAATTCTACAATAAGAAAAAATTTCATCGTGTTCTTTTAAAATATAAGCGCTTAAAGCTAAAATTAAGGACGTTCGCGCCCAAAAACTTCCCACGCACAGACTTTTTTAAAACTTTGACTGTAAAAAAAAAAACCGAACTTATTTTGAAGATAAAGCGTAGCTCAGACCATAGCATTTCTAGGATTTCCAGTCATTCGAGGCGATTCTGGCCGGATTCATTACTATCGGCATATACTTAAGTTGAAGAATCATATCTAAGTTATGTGTGTTTAACACAGTATATATAGGCCTATTTGATAGATCTTTGCTACATATGTCATTAAATCAGCTAGAATTAACATTAAAAAATACAACTTTTTCTTTACGCACACCTCTATCCATGTACCAATTCGACCCTATTTAAAGTGCCCCTGTGATCAAAAAAATCACTTCCTTTTTTCTTGAGATTTTGAAAGTGTGTCTGCTTAACATTTGACTGGCAAAATTCTGACCTTTCATTTTTATCCAAAGGCTGTTTACTTTGAGTGTAAGTTTTACATTTCACGAGCCGCCATTACTCACGTTCAAACCTGACCGATTTGACCTCAGAGGGTTGGATAAGATAGTTTTGAAATCCAAAGAAAAAAAATAAATTATTTTTTGTCACAGGGGCACTTTAAATAGTACATGAGAAATAATTAAAACTTCCCACGAACAGATTTTTTTTTTGTTTTTTTTTTTAGTATAGTGGAAAGAATCAGAAAAGGAAGTGATCTGCCGAAAAAAAAGTGGGGGTCACCGAGCATCCAGCAAAAATATTCGCACACAAAGTTAACGCAAAAGTCATCAGGTTTATATTTTGTTGAGTTTTCGACTTGGTGCGCGCGCTTGAAAATGACGTGGCATGCGTGTGACCAATGAATAGCGTGCGCACTAAAGATGCACGGTAACAATGGGCGCGAACGTCCTTAAGGGTGTTTTTAGCAGGTCATAGTGTTGCTATGGTACCCTACTGTGTCACGGAAATAACACCAACGTGTTCACCAGTGATTGGGCAGTTTTTTGATACCATGATTGTAGCATCACTTGATAAAAATTGGTAATTATGACACATCAAAATCTGTGTCTTGGAAAGTGCCGGAAACTGTTTTGAGCTACATGTACCTTAAAAGGCCTGTAGAATACTTTTGGAATATAAAGACCTATCATCTTCAAAAAATCATTCAATGATCATAGGAAGATCTTAAGGACGTTCGCGCCCAAAAACTTCCCACGTACAGATTTTTTTAAAACTTTGACTGCAGGTAGAAAATGACAAGATTAGATGAAAAACGTAAAAAAAATCGGGGGTCACCGAACTCGTTTTGAAGATAAGGCGCATCACAGATCATAGCATTTCTAGGATTTCCAGCCATTGAGGCGATTCTGGCCGGATTCATTACTATCGGCATACATTTAAGTTGAAGAATCATATCTAAGTTATGTGTGTTTAACACAGCATAAATAGGCCTATTTGATATATCTTTGCTACATATGGCATTAAATCAGCTAGAATTAGCCTTAAAAAAAAACAACAACTTCTAAGTTACGCACACCTGTATCCATGTACCAATTCGACCCTATTTGAATAGTATATGAGAAATAATTAAAACTTCCCACGTACAGATTTTTTTTGTTTTTTAGTATAATGGAAAGAATCAGAAAAGGAAGTGATCTGCCGAAAAAAAAAAAGTGGGAGTCACCGAACATCCAACAAAAATATTCGCACACAAAGTAAACGCAAAGGTCATCAGCTCTATATTTTGTTGAGTTTTCGACTTGGTGCGCGCACTTGAAAATGACGTGGCACACGCGTGACCAATGAATAGCGTGCGCACTAGAGATGCGCAGTAGCAATGGGCACGAACGTCCTTAAATGAGACTTAATAATATTACAAAGATCTTGGTAAAGGTCTTACATGTAGAAAGCACTTTTGGGGGATTTTGTGGCATCATTGCAAGAGCCTCAAGACCTTTGAGGATACATGTACTTGACAAGAATTTAATATTAATAATAATCAGCAAGAACATCAAATATTGTCAAAGACATACATGTACAGTACACTGTATGTCAATCTGTGATGAATAATGTTAATGATTCTCAAAGATCTCCAATACATGAAAGATCATCACTGACAAAGGTCTTTCAAGATATTTGTGGATACCACAGCATACAATAGTGTTTTCACCAAAGGAAGGAACATATACATACAAGACAGATGGCCCATCAGGCCAGAGCCTATCGCGGTTTGTATAATTTGAAGTGACTACTTGAGTATTTCTTCCCCCCCCCCCCCCCCCCTGGATGGGATGCGAGGTCATTGCAGGGTTAGTCCCAGCATTATTGTAAGTTTGCTGGTACCCATTAATACACCTGGGTGGAGAGAGGCACTGTAAGAATAAATTAAAGCGTCCTGCCCAAGAACACAACACAATGATTGAAGTCAATGTCCCAGGGCTGGTTTTGAATCCAGGCCACTTAAGGTAATTCCTCTGAAATAAAACTGACAATAGATTTTCGTTGAAACTTTGCCCACTGAATATTTATCATATGAGAACTTCAATTTTGAAATAAAAGAGGGGGGGTGCACATGCTCACTAAGGAGCACTGAGGCATTGAAAATGCCCCATTTTGGCATTTTTTCATGCTGATTGCAAGAATGCACTCCCAGTAATAATATTTAATTTTTGTGACCGATACTCATGAGAACATGCATTAAACTGCGGTCAATACATTGTGTCGGACACAAATAAACTTTTTTAAGTTTGATTTAGCCTGAGAAAGCTGAATTCTTGATTAAAATTTCAACCAAATTTCTTGGCATGGTTGCCATATGCAAAATAGAAAAGACCACAGTTTATCTCCTATTTTCATAATTATTTATTCAATTTTCAGCAATAGAAATCAGATTAGTCTTTCCTAAAGCAAATTTTATGATAAGTTGATTACAAAGACTGGAAAAAAAGTTGGGGTGCCCAATTACTCATACGTGTACAGTAGGTGCGCTTTAGCCATTTTTCAACTGAAAGAGCTCAATGTCAAGGCAAATCCGCCATGTCTTCAGTGTGCGTGTGTACGAGAGTGTGCTAAATGACACCATAAATTATGCGTAGAAAGGATGCACAGTGCAAATGTGAGGAATGACCTTAATCTAAAGGCGAGCACACTGACTATGGGGCCAAGACACAATTCAGTGTAAACCCTCTGTGTGGGAGGTACAGTGGCCTCATGGTTAGTGCAATTGTCTCTGAACAGTCCAGGTCTCTGGCCCTGGTGAAAATCCTGAGAGGATCTTTGAGGATCTTAAAAGATCTTTAAGGACCTGCCAAAGATCCTCAAAGATAAGGATCTTTTAAGGATCCTTAAAAGATCTTTAAAGATCTTTCAAAGAAATTCAAAGATCTTTAATGGAAAGATCTTTCAAGGATCTTCGCTAGGATCCTTTAAGATCCTTGAGGATTCTGTGAAGATCTTTCAAAGATCTTTGAGGAATCTTTGCAAGGATCTTTCAAAGATCTTTGCTAAGATCCTTCAGGATCTTTAAGGATCTTATCAAGATCTTGCTAGGATCCTTGGTAAGATCCCAAAAGGATCTTTGGTAAGATCCTTCAAGATCCTTGAGGATTCCATAAGGATCTTTGAAAGATCTTTGAGGAATCTTTTCAAGGATTTTGCAAAGATCTTTGCTAAGATCCTTAAGGATCTTCAAGGATCTTATCAAGATCTTGCAAAGATCCTTAGCAAGATCCCAAAAGGATCTTTGCTAGGATCCTTCAAGATCCTTAAGGACTATATGAGGATCTTTGAAAGATCTTTAAGGAATCTTTGCAAGGATCTTTCAAAGATCTTTGCTAAGATCCTTCAGGATCTTCAAGGATTTTATCAAGATCTTACAAGGATCCTTGGTAAGGTCCCAAAAGGATCTTTGCTAGGATCCTTCAAGATCCTTAAGGATTATATGAGGATCTTTCAAAGATCTTTGAGGAATCTTTGCAAGGATA
>JAHPZR010020295.1:30000-32591 GCA_019787425.1 Platygyra sinensis | reverse complement strand
TGTGTTATCCTGGGTGGACTAGTTATGTATTCAGATGAATTCCTTCATGACCCAGGCCACTTTCGTATCTTTGTCCCTGATAATAAAGATCTGAAAACCAAACTTCTGCGTGCATACCACGACTTACCTATTGGAATGCACAGAGGTCGAGATGCAACCTACCACGCCCTCGCCCAAGATTTTTATTGGAGAGGATGGGAAAGGCAACAAAGCGCTGGGTTGCAAGATGTTTAGAATGCCCAAAGCACAAATCTGCTAACCAGGAACATGATCTTATGCACCCACGTTTCTATAACAAACCAATGAATGTACTTGGAATTGACATTGTTGGACCGTTCCCTAAGTCCAACAATGGAAACCGTTACATTCTCACCGCCGTTTGTCCATTCTCTCACTTCCTGATAGCAATCCCGACACCAGACCGAAGTGCCACTACAGCAGCAAGAGCACTATTTAACAATGTATTTCTTAAGTTGGACTTTCCATCCACCCTTCTCAGTGATCGTGGAGGAGAATTCTTGAATGGGGTGTTGGGAAAGTTTCAAACCTGCTCTCTATTAAACAAGTGTTTACATCTAGTTACCGACCCCGAGCTAATGGCTCAACGGAACGTGTTCATCGCTTCTTGAATTCCGCCCTAGCCATTTTTGCATCCAAATGGCAAAAACACTGGGAAAGCTACCTTCAGCCCGCTGTGTACTCACATAATACCTCAACTATTGATGCCACTAATGGGCTAACTCCATTCTTTCTCATGTTTGGTCGCAATGCGACTTCTCCAGAGACAGTCGCTCTTCAGCTCCCCAATCAGCCAATCGACAAGAATGACTATGCAAAGTACCTAGTTCAGAGGATCACAGAGGCCCATAAATTATTCTGTAGCATTAAGAAAGACTTGCGGAGACGACAAAGAGATTACTATGATCTGTCTGCTAATCCAAGATTATTTGACGTTGGACAAGAAGTCCTAGTCAGGAAACCACTACCTGCAAATGTTGAAAAAGGATCAGCCACGAAGCTAATCAAAAGATATACTGGACCGTACATTATCACCAAGCGCCTCAAGAATAGTGACTTATATCATCTAAGGCACAGCATAACGAATGAAGAACTGCCCCGACTAATGTTGAGAAACTGATACCAATCCCTGAAGCAGAACCAAATGACCTGAGAGAATCATCTACACAGAGTGTGCTTCGCCCGGCTCAAAATCAAGATCAAGAGCGGCAATACAAAGCTGGCCAGTTTCTCATGTACCTTCATAAGAACATGAACAAGCAGACGAAGGAATCTCATTGAAGCTAGCCCAGTATCTAGACCCCATAGGCAAGGCCCCAGTTAGCGAAGCCTGCAAGCATCTGTACTCCGTTTTCCCAGCATCCAGACAACTTCTCGTCAAACTTGGGAGAATGTGAGGTCTCACAGTACATTGTCCATATCTCTCCCTCGAAAGTGACCCATCTGGAGGAGCTTACAATCTGGTCCTTGATTAAGTCGCCTATGAACGATTTAATGCTCGACAAGGACTCCTTGTCGGAGAGATAGTAGAAACTGATGATGTGCGAGACTCTGTTGTTGTGCACACCTATGCTCCAACAGGACGCAGCACAAGACTAGCTAAATCTCGCGTGTGGAAACCAGTTTTTAAGCATGACTTGTCTAAGATATCTGTTCCTATGGAGAGAAATAAGCGTTTAAGTGACTATAGTCCGGACTTTGAACGCGTCGATTTCAAGCAAATCGTTAGAGTGCGAGATTCGCTCGAGGAACTATTGTCTGTTAGAGACATGGATGAAGCAGTCAGTTGACGAATTCTCGGTTAAGCAAGATGTTGAAAAGTTTATTCGCCGCGTTCAACTTAAAGCCTTTTTCCATGACAAAGAGGATGATTCTAACACCTCGGACAAAGATATTTTCGAGACGCTTCAGACTCGAAAATCAAAGTGGACTCCCCCAGAGGGCCAGTTCGCATCTTTAGATTTTTTCATCAATAAATGCCGTCATGACATCAATAAACTAAATTTCAATCGTAACACCAAATTTTCCAACCTTTCTTCGGAAGAGAGGGCGGCGCTATAAAATCTTAGTAAGCGCAAAGACATAACTGTTAAAGCGGCCGACAAAGGCGGCGCTTTAGTTGTTTGGCGGGCCGACCTCTACCAAAAAGAAGCTTTGCGACAACTTTCTGACACCTCTTTTTATGCTAAAGTCGATAAAGATCTCACTTCCAATAACCAACAAATTGTCAAGAGCACTATTAACGACTTTATAGTCAAACAAGAATTGCCGGCTACTGCTACTAATCTGATCATCACCACTCCTAGAACTTCATGTATTTACTTTTTACCTAAAATTCACAAACCTAACAACCCAGGCCGACCTATTGTCTCTGCGTGTAGTTGCCCTACCGAACTCATTTCTAGCTATTTAGACAAAATTATGGCACCTATCGTCAGATCTTTACCGTCATATGTTAAAGACAGTCAACACGCACTCCAAATTTTTCGTGATTTCAATTTCCTGGGCGAAGACAAACTTATTTTCACTATGGATATTACATCTCTTTACACCGTCATCCCTAATGGCGAAGG